>PVHY01009214.1:0-57550 GCA_004024945.1 Uropsilus gracilis | reverse complement strand
CAGAGAGCACTGGGCGCAGAGAGCACTGGGCGCAGAGAGCACTGGGCGCAGAGAGCACTGGGAGCAGAGAGCACTGGGAACAGAGAGCACTGGGCGCAGAGAGCACTGGGCGCAGAGAGCACTGGGCGCAGAGAGCTCTGGATATGCAGGGAGCACTGGGTGCAGAGCTCAGAGCATCTTCCCAGCTCCTGCTGCTCAGGAATGAAGGCGGGTCATGTGGTGGCTTCCAGAGAGGAGGTAGCCGCTGTCAGGGGTAACTCAGGGCGGGAGCCTGGAAAGATGCAGGAGTCAGAAGGCCTGCTCAGCCTTGTGGAAGGAGACAGGCCTGAGGCAGGCAGCCGGGCTGGGCAGCCATCCAAGGGGGTCTGTGGCCCTGAGGTTGTAAGTGACCGAGCACCCCAGCCAGGCCCTGGGTGTCCCCCAGTTCAGTGTATCCACTGCTCTCACCGAACTCTCTCCCATCATCTCAGTGCATTTTCCCATTCTCTGCCATCTCCCCCATGTTCCTTTGGGTGGTAGACTTCAACTGACTAGTGTCACCCCAAATCCCCGTGCTTTTAGGTCAAAATCCCCCTGCACTTGAAGCCCAGGTTCCTCCACCCCATGCCATCCCTCACCACCGCCTAGCCATGACTCTTCCTGGGGGGGGTCTGAAGTCTGAAGGTGACAGTGGGGGTGGCCCACAGCCAACCATCACCGTGTCACCAGGAATGGTGTTCACAAACACTCAGCCAAGCAGCAGGGTCCCCAGACCTCTCAGGTCCAGACCCCCATTTCGGTTCTTCTCTCCAGGCTGAGCTCACTTGCACTTATCTCTTCTATTCACCAGTGTTTACCATTCACTGTCGGCAGACAACCCTCAGCCATGGCTCCCTGCCCTCAAGAAGCTTCTAGTCTAACAAGAGAGCGTCACCCAGAAAGGGACACGAAGACTCGGCATCCGACAGTAGCAGGACTCCTCTCAGCAGGACCCGTGGGGCTGAGAGGGTCGATGACCCACATGACCTGAGGAGGGTCTCTTCAGTGGGCCCCGTGACTCCATGGGAAGGAAGGAGATGTGAGCATCAGTGACAGGGTGTCCCTCTCACCCTACAGAGGTTTAAGTCCCCAAATCAGAGGATAAAAGCCTGAGATCAACCGCAGATCAAAGCAAAAGCCCAGATCTAAGCTCAGAATCTCACCCATCTCTGCAACCTGGCCTCTGACACCAGGACAGGGCATGGCAGGCACCGGGAAAGTTCTTTAAACAGAAGTCAAGATGGTGAGCACAGGGAGCCGATCTGGAGGGGGTTACAGAAGGGTGTGCAAGGCTCGAGGCCTACACGAGAGCTGCCCTACAACCCACTTTATGGACAGGGATCCTCAAACAGCCCCCGGCCTGGTCTCCTGGGCCCAGCATGGCTAAGACTCCACAAGAGAAGTGATGGGCATGAGAGCTGAATGACCATCAGATGACCAGGGCCCATCGGGGCAAGCCGTCCCAGCACAGCATGCAATAAATACCAAGAGGAAACATCACTCCAAGCAGAGTCTTTGCTATACCTTTCATTGTGATAAGAACCAACCAGGCTTCTGGAATATGGACCCAGGTTCCACAGCCAGGACCCCCAACTAGGGTCCCGGGCAGAATCCACAGACCGACAGGAGTCTTCAGAGAGCCTTGGGAACGCTACAGGGCATTTCTGTTATCCTTAGATCCTAGCCAACTAGAAGGCTGAACAGGCTAAGCAAATTAGTTCGACTTTTTTACTGCAATCAGAACCAATTCAATGTGCTTGCTCTGGTCATGTAGATCAGACCCTCTGATTAGAGATTTTATGTGCATTTGATTAAATTTAAATGGGGCAGTGAATCAAATATTTATTATGAAGTGCAGTTTGCTTGACAAAATCTTTCAAAACATGTATTTTGCAGGGAGTTCATAAAAGAAGTCTGTTTGGTGGAGAGGGGTTGGAAATCACTTGACAGAAAGCAAGAAAAAGCTTGTCTATTTCATCAGCCCAGTCCCTGGGGCCAGAAGCATCTCAGGCTGTGTCTCCTGAGACACAGACACCATGTGTCAACTCCGAGCTTCTCTCAGGTCACCTGGCATGAATGGGTCACTGTTCATTCAGCAAACCATGCACCTGCCCTGCGTTTCCTGTGCAAAGTGTATCTGAGGCCAGTGAATCTCCAGTCTCAAAGTCCAAAACCAAGTTTGTTCACATCCCAAGATGCACCATCCCAAGATGTCACCAAACCTAAGGTGGCCCACCAAACCTTATGTGTCACCAAACCTAAGGTGGCCCAAACAAAAAAGAATGAATCCAAGATGGCGTCTCCCTGTTCAAGTTGGCGTCTCCCTTTTCAAGATGGCGTCTTCCTGTTCTCTATCTGCAGCCTGAGGCAGCCAGAGGCAGCAGCCGGGAATACAACCCACAAAGACTGCAGAAGATACTCACCTGAGTCACCAAGATGCGCTCCAGACACAATGGCAACAGCATCAGGGACCCCACACTGAGACAAGCAGCAGCTGAAGGGGGACAATCACTCCAACAGCTCAGAATGTCCAGCCCAGCCTCACCCTCTTAGGACTAAACAGCAACTGGGCAATACCTGCAAAACTCTCTCCTCCAGGCCAGCTGTCAGGAGCTCCTGTGACCAGAAGAACAGTGTCAGGGCACCTGTCACCACCGAAGGCCAATAGAGACAGGAATGGAATCTAAGGTTGAAGCCAGGACCCCAATAGGGGCAGTGTTATTTGTTGGTAAAACTTCGGCATCAACATTACATGTGTCTGAAAAACACAGAGGTTAAGAATGACCTGAAGCCGGGAGATAGACGGTTACTTTCTTTTTCACCTTGATGTTGTCATCTTGAACAGGCTTGGGGAATACGCCCATCTAGCGCCCTGTGGCTATTGTTTCAAAGCCCAGGTGGGGATGGGGAGATGGCCCACCGAGGGAGAGTGTGGCTGGAAATCCCCATCAGGATTCATGATGGGAAGGTGGCAGGAAAAAAGGAATAAGAGGGGAAAAGATGCAGAAACCGGGTGGGGAGGGGGGATAAAATTTGGGAGGAAAAAGAGTGGATCTGGGATCCGAGATCTGGCACCAGGAATGGACAGTTTGGCTTCAGGAAAAGACAGGACCCAGGAGCTGTTGACCTTTGGGGGCTCCTGGAGTTTGGGGCTCTGGGGGTCACGAGCTGTGTGAAGACAGAGGAGAGGTGACCCTGATGGAGTGCTGAGCCGCCGTGCAACCTGGAGCTGAACCTCATCTTGGTTTCAGAACTCACTTCATACTGGATACTGTGACTGAGGACTGAAGACAAAGACATAACCTGGTGGGTTTGGACTGAACTGCACTGAGACTGAGGTAAAACTCACGCAGCTCCCCAAGAAGCAGAAGCGGGGTTCCTGTGGTACCCTTGTGAGGTATGGACTATTAGCCTTCTTTTAGTTTGCCTTTTCCTGTCTGCAAATAAACCCCTGTGCTTACCATTATCAAAAAAGTCTGATCTGTTTGCACGCGAGCAGAAGAGCCCTCACCGACTAAAATTAAAAGGGGTGATGTCCTCATCCAATAACCAGGAGTGTTTTAATCAGATAGCCAGCAACCTGGAAGACAGAGAGGGAGGGGCCAGCACCCTAAAGAAACCGCCTTAGCATCTCATTTCCGGTGACTTTTTATAGTGAGTTGAACAAAGACAGATCAGTAGCAGCGGCCTTCCGTGATGTCAGCAGCTGTGATGTCAGCCTCCAGAACTGTTTATCACCCCTGGATGCCTGGCCTCGCCCTCCCAGGGTCCTAGGGCTGGCCTTCTGACAACCCTGGCCTCCGAACTCCTCAATAAGTGCCTTTGGGCTGACCATGAACTCAGAGCTGAATGGCCATAAACAGTGTGTGTGCAGCTACTACTCTGTCCTGCACAGCGCCTGCCCATCACCTTTCTCTCCCCCTTCCAAATCCCTATCACTGCCTCAGCCCTTTGGAGACCAGCAACCTCAGTCCAGAGGATGGGCATGGTGGGATCTGGAATCCGCTATCGCCGAATCCTGGGGTCGCTCAACCCTAAACCTAAATAACTGACTCCCTGGGTCCCAGCTCCAGCCCCTAAGATTCACCTCCTGGAATCTCCACCCCACCCCACCCCTCGGAAGTTCTCTCACCCTCATGGCTGGACTCCTCTCAGCTCTTTTCCTCATCTGACTCCTCCTCAAGGGAGGTGTCACCTTTTAACTCACTACACTTCCAGAGAAAGGAAGGACACCAAGATGGAGACACCCTCGCTAGCATTTATGTCTTTCTCCTTTACTTATCCTAAGGCCTTATCAGCTTCTTTGTAATTGGCTGATGTCACTGCGAGGAAAACACCTTTTTTTTCTAGTCTGTCCGGAAACACCCCCTTAGCACTTCCTCTTTCTTACACTCAAGGTGCTGGGTTGGTTCGATTTAAAATGCATGGCCCTCTGTCCAGAACAAGGCTAGTAAATCCCTTTTGGCATTTGCTTTTCTTTGTCCCTCTAGCCTTTCTGTCTGAGGTTTCTATCTCCCCAGGCCTGGGGGGCTTTCCTTTCCCTGGTCTCCAGGGGCACAATGGCATGTGGTAGGAGACCTCAGTCACCATGAATTGGCAGAACTGACTAGAAAGGATGGCTCATGGAGCCAAGATTTTCCTCAAATGGAAACACTCTCAAATTGAAATGTCAGATCCTGTCAAACTCACTAAATATGATAAAATTAGTTAGGAGGTTTTAGTTACATACACAGCTACTGAAATGCTTTAATGAACAAGTTCATGAGAAAAAGAGGAAAGGGAGAGAAGAAAAGGATGGAGGAAGTAAAGGAGAAATTCTCATGGGTCATTTTTGCTATTCTGGAACTGGTAAATGCAGGAAGCCTCACCCACCTCTCACCTGTGGCCTAGGGCAAAGGACTGGAAAGTGTAGGCTGGGTGTTCCTCTAGTGGGCAAGTGGGGGCAGGGCCATAGCACCATGAGCCTGATGCTGCAGACCCCAGCCTAGACATAAGCCACCAACCTCTCCGTTCCTCTCCTTGCCTGGGATCCTCGTCCAGAAAATAAAAATAGCAATAAACCCTGACATTTCCCCAAAGCCTTCCAGCAAGGCTCACCTTCCAGCATCACCTCACCATCACCACCATCACCATCATCACCATCACCATCATCACCACCATCATCACCATCACCATCCCCTCATCACCATCCCCATCATCACCATTACCATCATTGTCACCATCATCATCATCGCCATCATCACCATTACCATAATTACCATCATCACCACCACCACCACCATCGTCACCATCACCATCCCATCATCACCATCCCCATCATCACCATTACCATCATCATCACCATCATTATCATCACCATCATTATCATCACCACCACCATCATCACCATCATTACCATCATCATCACCACCACCACCATCATCACCATCATCATCATCACCATCATCATTACCATCATCATCATTACCATCATCATCATCACCATCACCATTACCAACAGCAGCAGCATCACTGGTGGCTGACACTGACCCGGTAGGGCCATGCCTCCTTTATGGCAGGAGGAAATATGAGGTCACATGGAAACAGAGGCAATGGCCAGCAAAGGTAAGCAAGGCACACAGACCTCTCCCAGACTTTGGAGTCCATTCAGGGGTTCTGGAGCTCCCAGGCCCCCTCCATCTGGACTGGAAGTCGAGCTCCCCTGAAGTGTCCTCACCACTCCCTTGGAAAATATCATCCCGCTACTAAAACTGTCTGGAGTAAAATATATTTCCCCCAGAAAATGCTCATGGATTTATCGCAACTGGGCCATTCATCTGTTAAAAAGCAGAATGGCATTTATTGCCGATTGCTCCCTTTATGGCAGAGAAGAAACGGGGAGCTTAATAAGCTTGGTTAATTTTTTTTATGACTACTCCAGGAATTGCACTAAATATTCCGTCTGCTTGTCTTCTGCAGCTTGGAGGAGGCTCTGGGCTTCCAAGTGTCACGAGGACAGCCCAGCAGAGCTACGTGCTCCCATCTCAGGAGGAGGCAGGGAGGGAGAAGCTCCAAGAACCATCCATAAGAGATCCATGTAAGGCACACAGGCCCTCTGATCAGTGTGCAGTAGCAACGGCACGGCTTTGAAAACCCATCAGGCCTTGAATAGGCCACCTCAGTGACCTGGCTGAATAGATTCTGGCATTTATGAGATTTTCTCTGTGTTTTTAGGAAGCCTGGATTCTGTACTTGGACCCAGGCCTGAGCCTTGAGACAGATAGCCTCACACCTGGGGACATATGGGGACCCCCCCACCCCACTGCTCTCGCATCCCCACCCTCACGCCGTTGCCTTCAATCATCTGCAACTCACAGTGTTCAAAGCATGTGCCATAGAGCACACTTACTTTCTCCAGAGTGTACCACTGTTACAGGGCAGAATAAGGGGCACCCCGAACCCCCAAACTTATTCTGCCACCTGCCACATAATGGCAAAACATACTCTAGTGCATACGACCTTCCATGGGAAGGAGCTTTAATGCATTTAGTGAATGATAGAGACATACGAGGTGCAATTAATAGGAAAGAAGCAAGAGAAGATAGTTAAAAGAGTTTCCAGTTAAACCCGCAAAGGTCCCCATCCCCTCATGGGTAAATGCCAGACAAACAGGTGCCCAAAGCTGGGCAACTGAGACCCCAAAGCTGGTGACAAGTGTAAGGCACCTCTTGGTGGGGAACCACAGGAAAGGGGCCGAAGTGGCCGGGCAAGTCTGGAAGGGAAGGAGCGTGATCAAAGGCCAAGTCAAGATAAAGAATCCATGGTCAGCCTTCTGATGCATCGCGCACTCACACCTGTGGCGCGTGTCTCTGTCCATGGTTCCCAAGACCCTGGTGCCCAGAAGCAAGTGCAGCTTCTTCACACATCTCTCTGCTACATGGAACCTTCTCCAGGTCTTCTGGACCCCTTTCCTCCCTCTCCCAGGCTTCTCCTGCTTCTCTTCCTGGTCCAGCTCCATCCTTCCTCAAAGTGGCACTACACAAAGGACAGAAAGACCTGGGGCTATAAGCCCACTCGGTCACTTGGATGACACCCCCCAACCAGTATGCTCTGAGAGCCCTCTGAGTGGGGGGGGGCGAGCATTCTCATCCGCACCATCCAACATGGCAGCCACTGGCCACAGGGGGCAGAGAGCCTGTGCCAGAACACACAGGTCTCCAGGGCTGAATTTTTCATTGGATTCATCTTAATTCCTGCAAATGTAAATGTAAATAGCCGCATGTGGCCAGCAGCTGTGGCAGCGGACAGCTCAGCACTAGCCTCTTGGAGCAGCCACCTCTTCATTGATAACAGGACATCTGTGAAGTATATTCTGAGCAGGGGGGCGTGGAGGTCCCCTGGCATCATGTGTGGAAAGTCTGATGCCCATGGCCAGCAGGAGTCAAGGTTTGGTCAGACAATAAATTGCCCACTGGGTCTGCCTTCCTTTGACCCTAGAAGCAGCGCCTTTGGCTTTGACATGAACTGGGGGTGTGTCGCACAGCATAGAAACTCCAAGCAGAGTTGTCCTGAGGCTACAGAAAAGCAATCCATCTTCGAGGTCATTTTTCCATCAGTGGCCAAGAATGTTCTGCATGAAGAACTCCATTAACTGCTCCTAAGTGTGAGTATTTACAGAAAGTTATAAAATGCTGACTTTAGCCTAGGACAGTGGCCCTCCGTGGAGGACCAGGGCTGATGAAGGCTCCGGAATCCCACTGAGGGGGTTAGAGATAAAAGTTACCAATGAGCGACATCAGTGCATGTTTTAATCACGCTCTTGAAACCCGGAGCTTCCTCAGGGCGTGGCACTGAGCTTCCAGTGGGCAAAAAAAAAAAGAAAGCCCTTTCAGCGCAGTTCTGAATGATTAAAGAAACAAAATCCCAAGGCCCCCCAAGGCTGTTGAGCATGAGCAGCACAGATAATTATACCCAATCGTCCTAAAATTATTGTGAGCTATGTGTTGTTCTAATTCTCTACAGACAGGCATATAGAACAAGACAAGGTCAGAAACTTGCCCAAGAATATCTAGGTGAAGTGGGAAATGAATTAGGCAAACACCCTCAGCCAGACCTCCTTCCTGTGGCACAGCATCTCACAGTAGAGAGGTGAATGCTGAAGGGTTCCTGTCCTGAAGTCAGACTGACAGGAGTTAACTAAGACCCAGGGAGAGATGACGCATCTTGACACCTGAAGGCAGAGCAGGAGAAGATGGATGGAAACACTTGGGAAAGAAATGGGGGATACTGGGATGGGAGATGGTGTAACTTTCTCTAAAGGAAGGGGATGTGGAAGGAAAGCAAGACTGATGTCTTTGGGGGTCACAAAAATGTGCCTACCTATTTGGAAAATGTTGGGAAACCAAGTCTTTGGAGAAAAAACTCAAACGTTATTAAAAATTGCAAAGCCTCATAAAAATAAATATGAGGAGCACAGAACATTCTTCTCCAGCACCTGAACCCCAATGTGGACTCACTCTTCAGTAAGTCCGAATTGGATTCTTGGGGTTAAGGTCAACTCAACACCAGCTGTCTCTGGTTCGTGAACAGCACCTACCTGGAGTAGGTGCTCAAGTAGTTCCCTCATAACCTTCTGCTCACCGACCCTGTGAGGTGGGTGCTACTATCGTCCCCACTTTAGAGATAGGGAAGCAGAAATCCAGCAACTTGCCAAGTGGTAAAGAGTAAAGCCAAAATTTGGACTTCAGCAGTCAGAAGTTGAAGCCGGGATCCCAATATGGGCAGTATTAAAATTTAGGTATTGAGGCCTTTAGCTATGTCTGAAAAACACAGAGGTGGAAGAGGCCTAAACAGGGTAAGGGAACTTTTACTTTGTTGCAAATTCTGGATATTGAAGAGAAAATGTATCACCTAGAGGTTGTGTAGAGGGAAATTGGAACCTTTGGCTTTTAGAGGAAAAAAAAGAGATTAAAAAGAAAAGGAGCAGAGACTAGGAAGAGACTTTGGAGAGAGGAGAGACATGAGAATGGCAGGTGGGTAAAGTGTAGCAGCCCAAGTGACGAGGCTGGGCAGAAACCCCCTGGAAGAGTGAGCTGGAGGTGGCAAGGAGCCATGTTGACTGATAGAAGAGTGGCCGGTGTGGAGAGTGTGGCACCACAGCAAGGTGGCATAGTGAGCTGGTCCCTGGAGATGGCCAGGGATGTGGAAAACTGATTTGTGCATCAGCCACTGTGGAAGAAGTTTGAAGCATCTTGGAAAAGCAGAGCAGCTCAAAACACTGGAGAGCAAGAAGCAAAGAGAAGATGCTGGAGAAAGATTGGACTTTGCAGAGTGCCTGCCTCAGGCTGGGAGGGCAAAGGGCACCATCATGGACATGTGTCTTTGGAACCTTTGGGACTAAAATGGTGCTGGGGTAAGATGACTGCCATGTGTGGCTTTAAGGACTTTTTGTTTTCCTTATTAATATTCACTTGTAAATAAAACTCTTGTTAAATTGCATTTTGACTGGAAACTGCTACGAGTGGGTGGTATGAATTTGAGGGAACCTGGATGGCAGAAACTGCATTAGATGGGACTTGTTGGTTGGAGGCTTTTGCCACTTTTGGACCCTATTTCAAAGTCTGTCTGTGACTTACTGCCGTGTGCATATTTTAATCGTTGCTTTTGTCAAGTCTTCTTCGCATTCACAGGATGTATCTTTCTTTACGGGCCAGGCCACATCTTCTACTTTAAATAAAGCAGACTATCAAACTGAGGGGCGCTGTGGTGAAATTGGGGGGCCGTGGCCCTCCACATGGTGATGCTGCATTAGAATAGCAGCCATTGTGCCCTGGTGGGCAGAGACTTTGAGAAGGGAAGTCAAGGCTTTTCTCAAGAAGGACAGAGAGGGGATTTAAGGAGTGTGGCTGCAGAGTAGGAGACACAGAGAGGGAGAACATTGGAGAAGAAGAGAGTGAGCAGAGGAGCAGCAAGGAGACTGGAGGCCTTGGGGCTGCCTCTGTCATGTGTGACAGTAAAGCAGGGAAGGAAGCCACTCTGTGGACTTCCAGCCCGAGCCAGTGAGGAGCCCAGGGAAGCATGTTGGAGAAACATGTGACCTCTATAAGCTGACTTGGAGAGCTGGTGTGTGGAAACTTACTTTAACTTGGAAACTGCAAAGCTTGAGAACTGTCTGGAGACCTGAAGAGAACTTGCTGTGCTGCTGTTTCCATCGTGAGACATCTGAAGTGGTTGCTGATGTTGTATCAAGTGAGTCTGGCTGGTTTTCTGTCACTTTAGAGTTGAGGCTGAAAGGATGTTAGAGCTGTGTCTTTTGGAGAAGAATCGACATCATCTTGGTTTCATCGTTGGATTTGAATTTCCCACTTTTGAAGGAAAATTGACAGTGCCATCTTGATTTCTTTGGTTTGAACTG
Source organism: Uropsilus gracilis (assembly GCA_004024945.1). Taxonomy (NCBI): domain Eukaryota; kingdom Metazoa; phylum Chordata; class Mammalia; order Eulipotyphla; family Talpidae; genus Uropsilus; species Uropsilus gracilis. Next base: position 47,139 of record PVHY01009214.1, on the reverse strand, counting down.
AATAGCTGAACCTTTGGAGGAGGATCAACAATGCCATCTTGGTTCCTTCATCTGGCTTGAAGATGGGACAGCGCCATTTTGTGGACACGTGTGGCTAAAGACCATTGTGCAGTTTGGGGGACTAGTGATTGAACTGGTTGGCAAGATAATCAAAATTCAGTGACTTTCATCTCTTTTGTCTTTTAGTGAATAAATCTTGTTCTTGACTCTTTTGGTGAAGAGTGGTCTTGCTATTTATTGTTTGCAGGGCTGGGATGAACCTGTTGAGTGACTGGGTTTAAAGCGCCAGCTGCTCCTGTTTATAAGTTTAGCTAAGTCTCCTATTTTGTTTGTTTTCTGACCTGATTTCAAAACCATCATTGAAAATTCAGGTTTGGAGGCCAGGCATGGTGGCTCGTGCTTGTAAGCTTCAGCCTATGAAGCCACCGGGGCTAGGGATTGCGGTTCGAGTCCTGCCTGGGGCCTGTAGCGAGACCTAGTTCCAAAAAAAATAGCTGGGCGTGGTGGTGCGTGCCTGTAATCCCAGCTACCTGGGAAGCTGAGGCTGGGGGTTGCTTGAGTCTGGGGTACCCCGGGCAACGAGAGCCTGTGGTTCCACGGGCAAAAATAGCAAGACCTAGTCTCAAAAAAAAAAGAAAGAAAGAAAGAAAATCCAGGTTTGGGTCAATGAACCCAGGTCCCAAATCAGCGAAAGGAACCAGCATCCCCAGAGGCACAGGGCTTACCTGGGTCACTTCGTCCTGATGAAGGCTGACTCAGCCTTCGTTCCTCACTGCCCCCTCTCTCAAGGATATGCTGCAACACATGAAATTATTTCCAAAAATATCAGCTCTACAAGTTCCAGATATATTTGTTCCTCTTAATATTATTCCTCTCCCACCAGGCAAAATGTTTTCCATACAAGAGGTGACCGACAGCTATGTTCAGGCTATAAAAAGTGAACCTGAGAAGGTCATTTTAGATTCAAGGTCTGAGGTAAGAAAGACCTTTTTGGAAATAAATACGAAAGGCACTTTTGCAGGACCAACATTCCATTAATACTTCCAGTCATTAATCATAGTTTGTGCGGCAGTCAACCGATGCCTTTGAGTCTCTAACAGATTGGAACAGGTGACCCGCTTCTCGGACTCTCCTTCAGTCCATGGCACGTGGGGAAAGCTGCAGAAGAGAACCACTTGGGTCAGGACTAAGAGAGCCTGTGAAGCTACTCTGAATAGGCGGTGGTCCCCCAAAGGAGGTCAGGACTCAGACCGAAGAGTCAGGGAACCACCACTTCACGGAACAAGAAACTAAGTTCCCCAGCGGCAAATTGGCTGGACTGAAAACTGATGACAGGGAAACCAAATTCATGTCTTCCAACTCAAAAATTTTAGGGTATTACCCAGAGATCTTCTTGCTAAAGACACATTTCCATTATGGATGGAAATAATCAGCAGCAAGCTGAAGTTCACCTTTGGAGCAACTGCTTTTTTATCCAGAGCCTGACTAGGGATCTTGGGGTTTTGTAGGATGAGTTTGCCACAATTGCAGCTTCAGAGTGTCTATACAAGCCGTAGCATTATAAGTCTTAAAAGAAATCTCTAAGGATCCTCTTCATTAGTTCAGGATTCTGGTTGCTCCTAAAGCCACATGGCAGTGGGGTAATGAGAGGGAGCTCAAAACCAGATGCCCAGCATTCACGTCCTGTCTCAGACATAGACTAGGCATTTAGCAGCTAGACCTTGGGCGAGTGACCTAAGCCTTTTGTGCCCCATTGGCCCCTTTGCAAAATGAAGCAGACTAGGACCTGCCTCCATGGGCGACATGAAGTCCCATGTGTGGTGATTAAACATGGGAATGTTTGGAGAGCTCCGTCCATGGCCGCTTGTGTGAGAAGCATCTTGTGACTCTCTCTCTTCTCTCCTCTCCTTTCTTCTCTCTCTTCTATTTCTTTTCTCTTCTCTTTCTCCTTTCTTCTCTCTCTCTCTTTTGTCTCTCCTTTCTTCTCTTTTCTCTCCTTTCTTCTCTCTTTCTTCTCTCTTATCTCTCTCTCCTCTCCTTTCTTCTCTCTTTCTTCTCTCTCTTCTCTCCCCTCTCTCCTCTCTCCTTTCTTCTCCCTCTCTCCTCTCTCCTTTCCTCTCTCTTCTCTCTCCTTTCTTCTCCCTCTCTCCTCTCTCCTTTCCTCTCTCTTCTCTCTCCTTTTTTCTCTCTCCCCCTCCCCTCTCTCACATTCTCCTGTCGTCTTGTATTTCTGGGCTCTTGTCCAAGGCTCTCTCTCCCCTGCCCTGTGACACTGCCCTTTTAACCCCTTCCTCCCAGGCACAGGTGAGCCCACTCACACATGTGCACACCCACTGGGCCAGGTGTGTACCATCATGGGGAGAGCACAACCCCACAGGTGCTGGTCATAGAAGCTAATGGAGGGAAAAGTCTGACCAGCTCATTTACCCTGCACCCTTTGATAGTGCAAGAGCCATCCTCCAGCTCCCTTGCCAGCCCTGGATGTGGGCAACGCTACCGAAACTGCGTGGTGTAGGTAGTTGTTTGGATGTACTAATCTGTTTTTAATCTTGTGTGTAAATGAACACGGAGGTTAGTCAGTGGGTGCATATTAATCTAAAATAAATGAATACATTTGAATTAATCAGATCTTCAGTCTATGTAAATTGATGATTTATAATGATATTAGCACAAATTGCAAAGATAAATCATTTTAAAATTAGATCCAGTGCTGTTTAAGGCTGCAAGGACTCTGGAGACTTGAACACAACTTGAGACAACTTGAACATGCAGATAGGTCTGACTGTAGCTTGGGAACAGAATCAGGGGTCAGGGGTGGGGTATAACCTTGTTGAACCACAGCCTATGAAGCATGCTGGTAACAGGAAATGCACGTTCACGAAAATAAGAAAAGGACAAGAGGAAGTCAATGAAATAGACACATTCTGTATTTCACTGTTCACATTTTGGCCAGGATAGAGGGTCTTGGGACTTTGAGTTCACTGCTTCCAGGAGGATCCAAATTGAAGCAACTTGATGAAGAGGAGGCATTTCCTCCACTGACTTGTTGATGACATCAGGCAAACTAATGTTGTACATGCTGGTGATTTCATATGAAAAAAATGGGCTTTAATCACACCAACCTTAAAGTACTGCTATAGAATTAGCTAATAGTGGGTATAAAGTGAAAATCTTAGTTCACAAGGACAGGGTAGTCAGTAGAAGAATAAGTCAGATTATCTGGACACAAATCCTGGTATTGTCACTTGTTAGCTATGAGATTTAGGGAAAATTACATACCATGAGTCTATGTTTTCTCACTTATAGAACGGGGGCTAATATCAGAACTGATATCTTAGAATTTCCATGAGAATTTAATGGAAAGGTGCAGTATCTGTAACTAAGAGATATTTGTAAGATTTTAGCTAATTATAATGAATAATTGTCATTCATATTATCTTGAGATCTAGTGAAATTTCAGCACTGATTTAGGAAGAAAGAAAGAAGAAATTATGACGTGAGAGCAGGTGCCCAAAAATATCATGAAGAGGAGGAAGAGATTAACTGTGCAGAAACTCAATAGAAGTTCCCCAGATCCCAGCCCTCCCCTCACAAGCAACAACAACTTTGCTAACCACATACAGCATCTTCACTGCCAACCCTAGATTTATCCTGCTAACCCATGATTTTTATATCTACAGATTTAGAGCCTGCAGAAAGGATTACCTAAAGGTAATTTGAAATGAGCATTACTTTGCAAGATAATGAAGAGGATGACAGAGCCTAGGCTTCTGATCCTGAGAATAAGCCTTGTGCAAAAGATTTCATGGTCTGTGATGAGCCTAAATATTGGAGCAGCATCTCCCCCTGAGGCTTCAAGGTCCCTAGCCCATTTTACTCAGAATTTATACCTTCATTTTCCCCACTGACTTTAGAATCCACACTCATGTCGATTGTTCCAACATATGTAATTAAGTTTACTCATTTCTCCTAAGAAAAGAGCTTGAAGAAGCGAATTTCCCTTGGTGTACAAGGTTGTGACTTTTACCTGGAAATCTTTAAAATGAAAGTGCTGATGACCTGGAATCCAGAATGCTGAGCATTCTGGTTGATAGCATCATTTTGGAGCCTTAAGGAATCCCCAAATCATTGTAGAACATTGTTTCGTGACTATCATAGGTGGGAGAGAATGGATAAAACGTAAGCCGTGGCAATAAAACATCATTAACTACAAGTTTGTGACCAACATACAATTGTCTGTGGTAAGGAGGTACTGAGGATTTTCTCTGACGTGCTTGGGATGAAGATGAGGTCTCCCAAAATTCATACTTTGAAGTCCCCAGAATGATGGGCTGTGGGGGGTCTTGGAAAGTAATTTATTTTAGATAAGGTCATCAGGGTGAGGCTCTCCTGATGGGATTAGTGTCGTTTAAGAAGAGTTGCCCAGTACTCTCTCCTCCCTCATGTGAGGGCAGAGAAAGGTGGCTATCTGCAAACCAGAAAGAGGCTCTTATCAAGAATGATGAAGAGAAGGAGTAGGAGAATATACATAGTTTCACTTCCAAAGAATAATGGTCCAGATGGGGAATATTTACCCTGCATTTAGGAACCCAGGGTTTCAACATGTAAAAGGGAGAGACTTCACATGACAGACAGGAGAGTCAAGATGAGCTTCATAGAGTGACCGACTGGCTCAGGTGGGGACTGGGTTGGTGAGCGTGGGGGTCCCCGCTAAGGCCTTGCACCTGCAGCTGCTTCACTTCTGCAGGCAGTCACACCTCTACCCCGTGAGCAACCATCTCTCTGCATTTGTCTGGGGGGCAGAGAGTGGCCGACCAGCTCAGTGAGTGACTTGGGCTGACCATCGTGCTGGCTAAGTGCGGGGTGGTGGGGGTGTGATGAAAGTTGGTGGAATAATCAAGGCGCCCTCTCTGTTTCACTCATACTCAACTCAATCCTCAGAAGGAATGAGAACAAAATAAAACAAATAGTAAAAACATATAGAATGGATAGAATGGGTGAGGGACAAGATAAGATTTCTGCCACACTCCTGAGCAGAACACAAGAGAAGGATATCGAGGAAGCCAATACATACTGGATGGAGAAATGACCATGGAGATGACTTATCACAGAATCACACCTACAAGGAGTGGATGAGCCAAAATTTAAGGACTAATACCCACCCAAGAGAGCAAGGTGCCCCCTCCATTCCGCAGGAGAGGAAAGTCACAGAGCTGGAGTATCAGCCTCACAGCAAAGCTACAACATGAGGGAGAGAAAATGAGTGGCCAAGGCCTTCAGCAGATGCTTGTTCACACTGAGAAACTTCTTTACTGAATGGTACAGGGAATGAATTGGACTAGACAGTCACCAACGAGAAGACACCGATAGACTCCAAATGAGCACGGACTGGCTGCCCAACGCAAAGTTAAGACTGAACACCTACCAGCATCCCAGGAACACAGTCCCTTGCCCAAGAAAAAGATACTGCCACAGAAAACGAAAAGATCAAAGGATTCAACATAGATCAACAAACAGCAAGGAGAGAGGGATCTGAATGAAGCAAGGGGGTGTCAGCGGGAGGAGAAGGCATTCCAGTAACCACCTGCTGCTATTGTGAGAAATCTAAAGACTGAATAAAAAATATTAAAAAAAAAAAGATGAGACTCATAAATAAAGAGGATATGTTTACCAAGAACCCTACACCTGGGTGGTAATCACTCCAAACTTCTTGGTCATGAAAGAGGGAGTAGTGATTGCTTCCGTAATGAGGGAAAAAGACAAAGAACATAAAACCCTAGACCTTCACTGCTCTTAACTTAAAATAATCATAATTCTTTAGATCCTGACAATACTCTTTTTGAGGCTCATGAAGCCTTATTGAGTTTTGGTTCTCCATATCAAGGTGACTCTTATTGCAAGATACCTGCTCTGGGCACATTGGAAAAGAAAACTTCTCTAACCCCTTTGGAGAGACCATCCCCACACCTTCATATTGGACTGCTAAGTTCAATGTCTGTTGTTTAAACCACTCTTGTACTTGGTGTAACAGTGCCCTGTTTCTAACACACATTTATGCTATGATTAACACTGTCAGAGTTAATCATAGAGTTAGGGAAGAAATTCAGAAGCGTGAACTCTTGTCTTTCCACCAGAATCCTTTTTTAAAATTTTTATTAAATAATTAATTTGTTTATTTGTGTGTGTGTGTATATATATATATATGCTTCACATCTTTGACTTCCCGGGGGTCACCCACCACCCTCCCTCCCTGACAGCTCCCTTCCATCTTCCCCCATCCCCCAGTTGTGTTCTTTAGTTTGGTTGTTAGCTTGTTTGGACTTTTCTTCCTGGCCTTTTGCTTGTTTTTCCTATTACCCATTTATTAGTGAAACCAATTGGCTTCTGTTTTTTTTCTTTCTGGCTTGTTTCTACTATATGATTTCTTCTAGTTCCATCCATGTTACCATAAATTCGTCAACTTTGTCATTTTTAATTGATGAGTAATATTCCATTGTGTATATAGCCCACATCCTTCTTCACCTATTCATCTGTCTTGGGACATTTGGGTTGTTTCCACATCCTTGCAATTATAAACAGTGCTGTAATAAGCATCCGAGTACAGGTGTCCCTTTGTATAAGCATTGAGATTCCCAGAAGAGTGATTGCTGGGTCAAATGGTAGCTCCATTGTTATTAGTTTGGGGGTCCTTCACACAGTTTTCCATAGTGGCTGGACCAGTTTACATTCCCACCAGCATGATTCTTATGTGTCCAAGTGAAATTCCATGCAGACCCACACATAGCCATGCCTACACATAGCCACTAAGAAAATATGCAAACAAATTTGACCATAAGGTTTACATTTACAATGTTAACTAAGTATTGATTCATGCTCCATAAAAACCTTACTTTTTAAATCATCTTACTACTTATGATAAACAAAAGTAGAATGTTTTTCTCTAGACAAAAATAAAACCTGTCTCCATGGTGAATTGATAACAGCCCATCTACCAAGAAATTGTTCCTCATTACCACCTGGTACATAAACCAGTATGACTTGTGAGCATTGATTCTGAATCATCAAACTGTCACTAAATAAATTATCTTTGAAACGGTCAATTGTATGATTGAAATATATCAGAATTTTCAGAGGTGCACAGTGGATCTGTTTAAGAATACCTGCCTTAGAGGAGCTCCCTACTTCCAAGGATGAAAATTATAACACCATTTTAAGTAATAGCTACAATTTTAGGTGGTTTCCACAACCCAACTCAGGTCTGATCATTTGCGAAAACAACTCACAGAACTCAAATGTACCATCCTTAAGATAACAGCTTCATTATAAAGGAAACAAACCAGTCATCAGGCCAACTGAAGAGAAACAGAGTCAGGTCTGGGGAAGTTCCAGTGTTTACCTGTGTAGTCAGGTGCATATGCATCACTCTCTGGCACGCAAAGGTTTCCATCAACCAGGAACCTCCGCTAAGATTCAGCATAGAGCATTCTTATGGGAATTCATTATGTGGGCTTGATGAAGTGAACTTAACCTCCATCACCCCCTTTCCTCCCCAGAAACTCAGCTGCTGCCATGAGGCTCAAAACCCTAATATCCTAAACACATTATTTCCAAGTGACCCCCCATGCTGTGTCATGCATCAGTATAAATGCACGTATGATCCGAGAGGCTCATGAATAATCAGGATACTCCTACATCTAAGGAAATTCAAGGATTTAGTCTCCTCCCCAGAAACTAGTATGTTCTTTATTGCACAATACCAGTCCTCTAGTGACAAGCACAACTAACTCATTTTCAGATCTACAGATCTAAAAAGTCTCAGAATATCAAGCTTGCATAGCCTACAAAATTGGGGCTCATGCTACAAAAGATTATACATTACATATGACTACAAAGCAACAGTTCCATGGTGCCTTGATTGAGCCATCTTTCTGGGGAATCTAATCTAGCACAAAAAAAGAAAGCTTTCTTCGCTCTGTTCTCAAGCTTCCCCTGCAGAAATGCTTTGAAGACTAGGAAATGGGAAAGAGCGCTAGTCATCAACTGAGATAGATCTGGATTCAACACAGAGTCCCGATTAAGCTTTATGCTTTGTCTGTCTCTTTTGTTCCAACATCTGCACATCCTCATTGTGATGACCAGCAAAGTAAGAGAGTGTGGCTGGGAAGCTGTCATTTCCACTGTGCTTTATTGGTCAAAGCAAGTCACATGGGTGAATCTTGGCACAGATTGTCAAGCTCTGAAAATTTACAAGGAAAAGGGAGAGAACTCAAGAGAAGAGGATGGAGCCACTTTGGAGTCTAGTACAAGCACCAATGTTTTGGGGAACTTTTGCTATACTAGGTTACTAGCAAAGTAGCAAGCATGCATCTATAGAAAACAATGCTGTTCAAAAAGACCTGTACTTGTATGTGTATAGCAGCACTATTTACAATAACCAGAATATGAAACAACACAAATGTCCTAAAATAGACAAAAGAAAGTTGTGGTATATGTACACAACAGAATATTATTCATCAATCAAAAAAGACAAATCTGATGCATTTGTGATAAGATGGATGGATCTACAAGGAATCGTACTAGCAGTAATAAGCCAGAAAGAGAAAGAGAAATGTTGGGCGATCCTACCTACATGCAGGATATAGGGAAAGCAAGCAAACAAAAGGACAAGGAAAACTTAAAACCAACATACTATCAGCAGAACTAAGCATAGAGCAAGGAAGGTGAGGGATAAAATTGGGGGAGGGATAGGCACAAGAGATGAAGATGATGGTTCACGGGTTAGCAAGGTGGGAGGGGGATAACCTTGGGGTGTACAATGATGTTAAAAATATACACATATGCCATATGTAAAAAAGAAAAAAACAGTATTATTAGAATTTTGCAGGTAAAAAATCTTGTGTTCAGGCAACGTAGTAATTGATGAATGGTTACATACCAGAATTTGAGTTTCAACCTAAAACCATTTGACTCCAGATCTTAAGTTCTAGACCTGAAGTTATAGGCCTTTATCCAGACCGCTTGCTTAGATGAAGCCAGATAGAAAAGCAAGGACCATGATCACGTGGCACTGGAGAACCCAGGTACTGTGTTGGACTATAACTCTCTCGGGACAGAGTGCCATTGCCCTCATTTTTGGTGTTATTTACCCAGGCTGCCTGGTTTTGAATTCTAGTTCTAAAAGTTACTAAATATGGTTCGCTCAGATGAGTTCTTGACCATGCTATCTCACTTTCTTTGTCTGCAAAAGGGCAATAAGTCAAAACATCGATCTTAGAAATGACCATCATATACATGAAATGATGGGATAATTAATAATTATTTGTAACAAGATCCTCCAACATGCTTGCAAGATTCATGACGTGCCAGGTTCTATTCAACCTATTCTTCGCAAATTGTCTTTTGAAATCCTGACAGGAACCTGTAGAGATGGTGCCATTATTATTCTGCTCATATGCAAGGGATCTGAAGCATGAATAGTTTAAAATTTTTTCCTCAGGTCACAAAGCTAATAAATGGCAGAAGGGAGATTCTAATGGACGATCTGTTTCTTGATATCTTCTTAATAATCAAGACGAGACTGATTGCCAACAGCAGCAAAACAATTTTTCCCTGCAGTTGATGTTATTTCGAAGTTTATGTCCACACTGGGGTTCCCTGGCTGGGCTCATTAACCCCCAACTGAGACAGACCTACCTAATGACAGGAACAGAACCAGATAATGAACTGCGAGGCCTCCCGTCTCCTCAGGAGGAGTGTTAAAACCTAGGGCCACGGAACACCCCGCGGACGCTCCTCTCACTGCAGATTAAAGACAAATAATTCTCAAGAGACATACTTGTCTGCCCTAAACTGGATTTTCTGGCAGGGACGCTGAGGAGGCACTTAACACTCAAAGTCATGACCCTGAAGTGTTTGCTGCTTCTATGAAGAATGACCTGAACAGCTCCAAATAATAAAAACGAGCTGAAGATAGAGGCGTTCTCTGCACTGAGGGTTCAGACACTGGCTGGGAGCACCAGTCACATACACACCAAAACACATATTCACAGAAACACTCAGACATGAGAACACACATAAATCCGTGCACACACAGATACACATACACACATGCATGCACATATACATACACACCCACGTCTCTCCCAAAGTTTAGTTCTATCCTTTCCAGTGATGGCTGGTTGAGTCACAACAGGTTTCCAGTTAATCCCATCCTCAGAACTATCTCATCCAGAAGACGGAACACTGAAGACAGAAGCACAGAGACTGAGTAGCTTGCCAAGGTCAGGTTGCTGGATGAAGCAGGAGCAATGCACATCCCATATCCTCCCCCATCCCAGCCCTCACCACGTTTGGGAAGCACCTGCTCTTAGATATATGCCCCAGGAAACATATACCCATAGTCACCAAAAGACATGCAGGAACAACGGCACTATCTATGGCTATTAGTCCATACTGCAATCTAAAATTTCATCAAAAGCAGAATGTCTCAATTATAGTACAAGCACGCTGTGGAATACTATATAGCAATGAAAATGAACAACCAACTCAGGCAACTGTGGGCAAATGTCACAATCATAAACAGCAGAGAAATCCAGACTCAGTAAAAGTTAACACTATGTGAGCCAGGCGTGGTGGCGCACATCTGTAGTCCAAGTGTTGGGAGGCAAGAGGCCTAGGATTGCTTGAGTTCATGGGTTCGAGACTACCCCAGGCAACACAGCGAGACCTTGTCTCGAAAAAGCAGCCAGGTGTAGTGGCGGGTACCTGTAATCCCAGCTAGCTGGGAGGCTGAGGCTGGGGATTGCTTGAGTCCACGGGATCTGGATTACCCCAGGCAACATAGCAAGGCCTAGTCTCAAAAAAAAAAAAAAAAAAAAGTTAATGCTATGCTATGCAGATAACAATCTCAAGAGAAAAACAAAACTTACTGATGGTGACAGAATTCAGAACAGTGACCACATTCAGGGAGGTGAAAATGACTCGGAGGAAGATGAGAAAAAAGTCATGGGTAGTGACTGTTATGTTCTAGATCTTGATTTAAATGGTGGCTACAGCGGCACTTCCATTTGGAAAATTCAAACTTTACACAAAATTCTGGTCCTTTACAGTATATGTTAATGTTTGCTTACTTTCGAGTTAGAACTGTGTGCAGAGGTGCAGAAGGGTGATCAGGTTATAAGATTAAATGGGAAAGAGCATGTTGTTGGAAAATCCCTGTGGTGGGAGCCTAGGTCAGAAAAGTAAACTTGAAACCATAAATGTAGAGATCCATAATCCCTAGAAGACATTCTCTCTCTGGTGCTGGCTCTGCGTGAGCATGGGAACTGAAACCGCGTGCAAATAAGGCACCATAACAAAGCAGGAAGAGGGCCTGAGAGCTACACCCAGCACTCTCTGTGTTCATCCACCTCTGCACACAATTGCAGGACTGCTCAAGACAACAAGAACAAGATTTATTTACAAAGAGAGAGTCAAGAGCCGCTGAGGCCACGAGTGTCCATTTATCTTATCCCAGTTACTGTCCAATTACAAAACCCTAAAATGCATCCAAGATGGCAACTTCTCACCACTGCAGACCTGAACAGGTATCTACAAAGAAGCTTGTATGTTTTCTCACCAGCCCTGGCCTGAGGTGGGCTTTTCACACACAGTCCAGTTTCTAGCAAGTCCAACTCCTCCTTCTCTGGGAGGCACACAGACTCTTGTTTCCAGTGGTCCCAAGTTTCCCAGCACCCACAAATTCCCAGCTCTCCAGCAAACAGTACTTCCTATTTCAGAGGCTCAAATTCCAGCTTGCAAACCAAACACCTGTACTTGCATTTCATGTAGCATTTCCTCTTCCCCAGGGTGACCGAATCCCATGTGGCATCGCTCTCAAGGCGGGAGCCTGTGACATGCCCCTTGCATGTTGTTGCAGCTGTTATCCTCTCAGTCAAACTCCACCCACAGGGCTTCTTTCCTTGGTTTCCCTCGAGGTGGGCATCATCCTGGCAAGTTCTCCTTCTTGGTGCCCCTTCCCAGCGGTGACTCCAGAAGCCCCCAGTGACAAAACTTCCCCTCCATGCCTCTTTTTTTTTCTGTATTGTATTTTCCTACACCAATGTTCATTTTGGGACAGTATTTGGTTGTGTAAGCGCCCCAAGCCGAGTATGTTCGTCATCACTTGCAGCAGGTAAAGAATGGCAGGGCCCTTGAGATGATCTTTCTAGGATTTTTAACAAAAAGCAAAGAAACAGCCATTTAAATGTCTTGCTCAGTTTCTCTCTCCTGTCTCCTCAGGGGCTCGCTCCACCCCTCTTCTGGGGTGACACTGCCCTTTTATTGCCTCCCAGGACCAAGGGAGCCCACTCACGCATGCACACACCTGCTGGGCCAGGTATGTATCATCACAGGAGGATGCAGTACCACAGATGCTGGCAAAGAGGTTACTGGGGGAAGGGCAAAAACTCTGGAAGTTGTTTACCCGACATCCTCTACTCTTCCCCACCCTCCCCTGCTGTGAGCCTCAGACCTAAGATCAGCCTGCATGTTTTGTCTTTATTCTTTTTCAGTTTACTCACAGCACGGCATGCCTCCTTTTTGACAGAGATACTTTATAAAGTAAAAATTCTGGAAAAGCCATTTGGAGAAGAAGGGCTTCGTGTGAACAAATGAGGCAGAGCATCAAGTGACTTAAGCTTTACCAGTTACTTTGATTGGATCCTTTTGCCCCAAACTGGAGTTCAGGAAGGAGCGGGTAACAAGAAGCCTTCTAGATGTCACCTGGGTCTAAAACCACTCAACCAACGAGAAGAGCCCCATATCCAAACTACATCTTTTAACCCAATGCCCCAAATTAAAGACTAAATTCACATCCACGATAATCCTTCTTCTGTGCCCTACGTCCAGCCCTTTCTTTCCTGTGCGCTTTCTCTTCGCCAACTTTATTTCCCTCCAAAGTCTTCTGTATTTCCCCCCTCAGGAGTTGAACGCATTCTGCCATATTACTTTCAATTACCATTCAATAATTTATGAAATTACTCAGCATCATACCTGCAGTATTTCAGCCAGGCCCCATTACATCGTAATGAGGTTTGATTTAACACGGTCATTAGAAATGCTGCTAAAGGTTAATAGGGAAAAGAGTTTCATTCCAACGCATTTGATTTCAATCATTTAGGAATAAAATAAGCATCTGTCACTGAGCTGAGGACTTCCTTTTCCTGTAAGCAGCAGGGTATGATGATTTCACTCACAAGCGTTGGCAGAATAGAAAGGATTTCCATCTGGGAGACAGCCAGGGACGGGAGGCATGGGCTAACAAGGAATTGTCCACGCATTGTGCCGCACGGGGAGGGCAGGAACATTTTCCTCGTGCAGGACTGTCACGCAGGGCAGAATGTCCAGCCTCGCAGACCTTTGCCCACTAAATGCCCACAGCATCCCAGTTAAAGCTCCAGCCACAAACAGCGGCGCGCTCATTTCCAAATGCCCTCTAGGGGGGCAGCACTGCTCCCAGGTGGAGCAACAGGACGGGTTCAGAAAGCCTCATTTTTTGCTGTAGCTTTTCTCTTTATGTCCTCGAGAAAAAAAGGAACCGTCACCCCCATAGTCCTCTAAGGAGGGGGGAATCCTTCACCTGAGCCCGTCAGCTGCTGCACGGGCCCGCTGAACCAGCTCTCACGCACTGAAGCAGCGAGTCTCTCCCCAGCTCTGCTCTCCCACCTCGCGTGGGTCCTGTAACCTCAGCCTTTTGTGACCTTTGTGACCTCAGGAGAGTTTGGGGAGACAGGTGTTAAACGTTCCAGGGAACTCTGCTGCGCAGGGTCTGGAGCCCAGGTCTCTGGGGAGCTCTGCGTTTGGAGGCGCTGGAGGTGGAGGTGGGCTGAGGGAGGGAAGACAGGTGGCTTCAAAGGCCTGGGAACCAGCATTTAACCTGATGGGTTAAAGAGAATCAGGTGATTCCTCAGGGCAGGAGTGAAAACTAGGGACAGGAATAATAGGGTCGCAGTCACCATCTCCAAAGAGTAAAGTTCTAGTCGTTGCAGCTGACGAACCAGTGAGCAAATGGATGTTTCTCAACACGGCGCCACCAGGTCTTGGGGTAAATCCAAATTCTTTCAGGGTTCTGGGAATCTGGTCTCCCCCAAAGGATCAGATGGGCTTTTTTCCAAGATGCCCAGAGGAAACATCACTTCCCCTTAAGGAACTGAAGGTCAGTAGATCCGGTGGCACTGGAACATCTGTTGCCATGATGTAGAGGATGCAGATTGTTGCACACTAAGGGCAGTGAAGACCCTCGGAGACCTTTCCTTTTGCCTTTTCTCCTAACCACAGAAGCAATCACTGCTCTCCCTTCTCCAATCAAGAAAACTATAGTTTGAGGAATAGCATCTAGAAGTGGGTTTATCAGGGACAATGTCCCGTCTATCTAAGAATCTCCTCTTTACCCTCACAGTAAAGGCCCCAAAATACAGAACAAATATCCCTGGTTCTTCCAGTTACTCTTATCAATCACCACCTAAGTTCCCCATCGGTCTATGATTAAATTTTCTCCTACTAATCTCTAGTGTTAATTTGTTCTATGTTCAGTTGTAGAAGAGATAAAATGGGGTGAGGAGATGTTCTGTTGTGCCCCAGCAGCTTTGAGGGTCCCGTAGGACCTGCAGGCTTCCTGTCTGCTCACCCAGCCCAGCACCCCAGACTCGACGCATGCTAATGTTCAGCGGAGCCCTGACAGCCAAGTTGCTTATTGCCTCAGTTCCTGGCTTCCTGATTGACTGCATCCTCCTTACCCGTAGGACCTGATGGGGCATCTCTGATTGGTGGGTAGGGAACTCCATCAATGACTCGGACTCACATGTAAGGAAAGTGTACTTCTGGGAGTGTATCTACTACTAGAGCGGCTGCACCTAAGTGGCTTTTCATCTAAGTTGAGTTCTTTATAAATGGTCTGACTAAAACACAGACTAGTCAGCAAATAAAAAACTCACTCTGGTGGGCTCAGGGCATCCCTCCGTCCGGAGCTGTGTGCGCTCTCATCTATTTCTGGCTTGATAAGCTGCCGAATGTTTGCCTAATTGGTTACAGAAAAAAAAGGCAGTATGACCGTCACTGTCTAAAAAGTAATCTCTGCTCAGGCCACACTTAGGCCGAATTTGAGCAGCCTCAGTCAAAACTTGTCTCCCAGTAAAAATATGCTTGTAACCATGTGACCCTGGATGAAAACTCCTTTTGTTACTAGTTGCTTGATGCTTTTCTATAAAAGTCTGATGCAGAATAAACTTGGTTGCCACAGTCCAGAGAGAGAAGCTGTGTGTCACTGCTATTGGGGCCTTCTTGGCTCAACTCCAATCCTTACCCTCCCCCTCAGGACGATTCGATTATGTCCAGCTGGCTCGAGACACTCCCCTCATGAGACTTTCCTCTTACAGGATAGCTGAGACACAAGGAAAAGCCACAACAACCGGTGAGGCAGCCTACCAGCCCTGTCACCTATGTCTCCATCACCCCATGTCCTTATTTCTCTGCAGAAAATATAATCATTTTCAATATGAATCTCAAATCTAAATTCACGAGGGTAGATACTCCCAATTGCAACTGTGATTTGAAATCAGACTTCTTAAGTATAGCCTCTAATTTCAGTTGCAAAACCTTCTTTTCTCAGACTCTCTGGTCCTATCAAACTTGTCTAATTATTTCTTCTCTCTTCTAAAACAGCGAATTGGTCAAAGGCAGAGACTGTTTATGTTGTTTCGATGTTCTCTCATCCTCCTTAGTGGGAGAGGGAGGAGTTAGAGTAGCTACCTGATTCTTCTCTCAGTTGTCAGAACATTCTAAAGAAAGAAAAATGACAGAGAACCCAATCAAGCCTGTAAACATGCTGACAGTTGAGCCTACTAGCTACTAAAATCAAGATATTTCCTGAAAATCTTGTTTTATTATCCAGTTATTTCTGGAATGTTCTTGACCAGATGTCCCTGGGTTGGAGCCACGGTGGGAGACAAACCCAGAATTATGGGTTCATGAGGTATGGTTTCCAGGACATGTCCTAGGAGCTATTCAAATCTCTGGGGTATAAAATGGAAGTGCCTCTGTGTGCAGTAACCCACGAACCTGTCTTGGAGACGTCACCATCGCTCTGGGTCAATCCGTAATTGGGGCAAGAAGGAAGGGCCTGGGACATCACAGGGAAGGTGCCAGACCTCCCCCTGCCCCACCTGTGCCATCTGACTGCTGCTCGGAGGTCTCAGTGCTGGGGAAGATCCCGGGGTGACAGCGAATGAGATAACTCAGAGATAGAATGTAGGAGGAAAAAGGAGAGGTCAGGGGTAACTGTACCTGTTAGGTGATACCCCAGCCTCAGTCTCCTTGGGCTTCTGTTGTCACCATTATCAAGAAGTTGACAGGCACAGGATGAGGCTGACATGGTCGTCTTTGTCTTTGGAGAGTGTTATCAGTTTGGGGGAACATGTCCTTAGGGATGTATCTTTGGGGAACCAGGAGCTGGTGACCAGCACGAAGTGCTAGCAGGACCACAATCTGCCCCTTTGGACCTTAACTTTCCAGGTACCTTAGACCTACAGCCCCTTCAGTCAGGCCGAGGTTTTCCGGCGATCCCAGACAATCCCTGGATGCGACAAGCCCGTCGTCAACATTGGCTCGGTGTTCAAGACCAATAGAACCACAGGCAGCACTGAATCCCAAGGATGTAACAGGACGGAGCTGGGCACATGGCAGGGGCTCTCTGAATCATTAGGCCGGATGCTAACTGAGAGGACGTGATCTGAATTTTGCGCCAATCCACAGGGTGGTAGTTGACATTCTTCCAGATTGCTTAGCCAGATTTTCATGGTCTTCAGCAATAACAGCGATTAGTGCACCTATAAGATTTGTGATGCGGATAATCCTAGCTATCCAATCAGATCTACTCTTCCTCTCTTCCTAGGTGCACAACTCAACTGCATTTTCCAACGTGCCTTGCAACTGGGTCACATACCAGGGCGACATCAGAATGATGGGGGCCAGGCCAAGAACAAGCCACCCAGACTTCTGGATGCTTCCCTGTTCCTCCTCTTTCTGTGACCAGAGACCAGTAATGACCATAGGAACAACCTTGGAAACGTTACCTGTTGAAAATGGCATAGCCACTAGCCAGCAACAGAAATAAGGGAGGGAGGAGAAAAGGCCTCCTCGCCAGCAAGCACCTCAGCTGGCCCGAAATACCCATCCTTACTGACCATCAGACAAGAAGAAAACAAGCCCTTGCTGTGGTTGAACTAGTAGTTTCAGCTTCTTTCTTGCAGCAATTTAGTTCACCTAAACCCAAAGGATAAGGTAAACTGTAAAGGATTCTTTTTCTTTGGCAGCTCAGCTCTCTGTCAGCTTAATTTTGATGACATTTGTCAACTTTGAAGTCAACCTGTTCATTTTAATATTATTTTGTTCACAAAAATGAAATATGCCTATGCTAAAACTCTGCAATTACTCTTTAGCAATAGCAATTCTAAATCAAGAAAATTCAGTCTCTCCTAACACTAGGTATGCCAAGTTTGCCAGGATCCAATTCAAGAAATAAGCTAGGCACAATTTGCAGGTAAATCTAGTCTAAGCAACAGGTCACTCCCCTTAGAGCCAAGTATTTGGAGAGTCAGAGAGGTGAGAGATAGGGTGCGATCTTGGAGCTCCGTGATGTCATTCACAGCTTTTTCTGGAAGAAGGAGCCCTCCTGAGATTAAAATAAAATCAAATGAAACTAAAATGGTATCTGCTGCCTTGCCATTAAGAATAATAAGTATTTGTAGTTATTTTGAGTTTATCCCAAATCCCACTTTCCAAGTATTCCCTATAAAGCACCGCTTTATCCCATTGTTGACTGCAGGCTCTTACCTCCTCCTCACCTCATCCTGCCTTGCTCTGGAGCATGTTTCCCAGCTCTCCCTGGCAGTCTTGCCAGGGATCAGCCCTTATAGCCTCTCTCTGCTCTCTGGTCCTGTTAATACCTCACATTTCCTAATCTCTGCTCCTCAGACTAAGTCTTGTCCATTCTTCCTAGTTCAGTCCATCCAACCTACACCATGATGGAAGTGTATGCCAAAACTCTAGCCCACATCAGTCCTTTGATTTCTAAAATCTACCACCCTCCAGACAAGGCACACTCCACTCTGCTGTTTGGTTTCCTATGTGTGCCTTCTGCTGTCTGCTGTGGATTCTGTGCTCCACAGGGAGGAAGTCTATACACTAAGAAGCCTTACAGTTGAGATGAGTACATGAATGAGATTCTAGTCCTAGATCTTTTATTCATTGAACTTGGGAAGTTATTTTAAATCTCTGGCCCTTATCACCTCCTACATTAAATATGAGTTCTAATAAACGCTCAAAACAAACTTTAAGGTAATCCTTCTATCATCAGCTCCATTTTATATCATTTTATATTCAAGAGACCAGGTCTCTGAAAGCTTGGGATTTTGGTCAAACTCCCACAGCTACTAGAAAATAGGAGACATTGGGAATTTATGCCACACCTGTCTGACTTTAGACCCTAAGTCTGTGTCTTAATGTCCTAACAGTAATGGTGATGATAGGGGGCATGAGGTGAAATTGGAGGGCTTGGCCCCAGCTTGGTAATGTTGCATTAGAATGACAGTCATTTTGCCCTGGTGTGTGGAGACTCAGAGGAGGGAAGCCAGGGTTTTCTCTCGAGAGGGACAGACAGAGGGGATCTAGGAAGGAGCATGACTGGAGAGCAGGGCAGAAAGCTGGGGATGGGAGAAGGCTGTGGAGCAGCAGCGAGGCTGGAGGCCTCGGAGCTGCCATGTGCGGCCGTGGGCGGTGAAGGAAACCACACTGAGGGCTTCCATCCCCAGCCCTGGCCTGTGAGAAGCCTGGGAAAGCATGTTGGAGAAACTCATGATCTGTGTAAGCTGACTTGGAAATGTGGTACTTGGAAACTTACTTTAATTTAGAAACTCAAAGCTTGGGAATTGTCTGGAGAACTGAAAAGAACTTGCAGTGTTGCTGTTCTCATTGTGAGACGTCTGAAGTGGTTGCTGCTGCTGTTCTGAGTGAGTCTTGGTGGTCTGGGCTGAAAGAAGGCTGGAGCTGCGTCTTTGGAGGAGGATCGATGACGCCATCTTGGTTTCTTCATTGGGCTTGAAGGTGGAACAGCCGCCATTTTGTGGGTGCAAGTGGCTGAAGGATGAACGTGTAGCTTTTTGGGCCAGAGATTGGACTGTGTGGTAAAATAAACAAAGGGGTCTCTTGTACCCTCAGTGACTTTTGTCTGTTTTGTCT
Source organism: Uropsilus gracilis (assembly GCA_004024945.1). Lineage (NCBI taxonomy): Eukaryota > Metazoa > Chordata > Mammalia > Eulipotyphla > Talpidae > Uropsilus > Uropsilus gracilis. The sequence continues at coordinate 27,867 of PVHY01009214.1, read as the reverse complement.
TTTTAGTGAAAACAAATTTTGTTTTTGTGTCCTTTTAAGTTAGTGTGGTTTAGCTACAGCCTGGGTGAGTTGGGACAAACCTGACGAGTGCCTGGTTTAAAGGGTCAGTTGCTCCCACTTGTAAGTTTGGTTAAGTACCTTGCTTTGCTTGTTTTATGACCTTGTTTCAGTGACACTGAGTCATACTCAGGGAGACCATCCACTTTCCTCAGGAAGACACATGACTTTATAATCTGGCCTTTATCCTCTCAAGAGGATTATAGGAAACCTCCCTTTTCGTGCTCTGCTATGGATGCTGGGGTTTCATTTCTCCTGAAATACTTTGTCTTTGCACAGAGTCAGAGTGACCCAGAAGTGGGTCAATTCTAGCATCAACTGACTGAGGGTACCTATGCTAGTCACACAGCCTCTCCATACCTTTTCATCTGCGAAGTGGGGCAACTGCCAGCTTTACCTTTTCTTTCTGTATTCCAGAATTACAGTGAAAATCCAGTGAGGTTCTACATAGCAGAACGTGGTGAGAAAACACAGAAACTGAACCAAAATAGGAAACCCTCATGTTCTGAACATCTGGTCGACCCTGCAGGCGCGTGAAACCCGAATGGCTGAGCCCAACTCGGGGGTGCTGACTCAGCAGTCTGGGGTGGGGTTGAAAGCAGGTCATCAGGGAAACAAGAACCATACCTGGCCATGGCAATAGGGAACAGAAATCCTACCCAGCCACTGCTCCAACTCTGGAGGCTGGCAATCAGAATGAGGATTGTTCCCACTGTTTCCCAGGTTGCTGCGTTCAGGGCCTGAGGACTAGCTCTGCTAACAAGCGCCCTCATGATGTTGATGACAGTTAGAAATCAAGGGTTCATCTACCCAATGTGCATAGGTGCTGAAAATATGAAACAAGGGTTTGCAAAAGGAAAGAAGTTTAATCAAGAATCAGGTTATCAGGGGGTAAGAGACCCAAGACTTGGCTCTAGCCCCTCTGAATGGCCAGGGGCTAGGTTTACATCACATTTTGAGGACTAGAGCCCAGGAGGATGAAAGAGTTGGGGAGTGGGCTGTCAACAAAGCAATGGAGACTTGGCGGATATCCATTGAAAATTGCAGATCAACCTATATTAGGCGAGGTTCTTTCTTTTCAAGTGATTCAGTTCTCCTAGTGGATGAACCCCTGTCTTGGGGGCGGGCAGTTCCTCTTCCTATTATCTTGGTCCCACATCAATGGGGGTTTTGCTTAGGGTCCAACACTTCTGCCCTTTCAGCTTTGTGACTCACAGAGGAGTGTCACGGTGTCGTTTCCGTAAAGATGAGCTCAAAGGCACATCACCAACCCCACTAGAGTGACATCAGTCATTCTGTCACTGATTCTGATGGTTCCAAAGTTTGGAGACTACCTCTCTGTGCTAGCCTGTCCCTTAAATGAGTGCTCCAAGGTCACCTTCCTTCTTGATAGGAGGACAGCGGTGTGGTTAATGTCTGTCCTTCCATCATCCCGGGGACTCACAGCAGAGCAGCAAGAGTAATGAGTTCCCCTGTGTGGAACGTGGAAGCAGATGGAGAGATGGAGCTTCAGATAAGAGGAACATCTCCTGTCTCTCCAGCCCCTCTGGCACACTAGAAGGTAGGTGACAGCACATCTCTCCCCTGTCACCCATATTCTCTAACCTCTTTGGAATGTCCCAAGAGACATAGGACCTATTAGTCATGACTGTTGCTCCTACAGGTGAATTCTCCTGTTATCGCGCATCCCTGCATGCTCCCTGCTTGCATGTCACGTATGCTTTGCTCCTTCCTCATGACATCATTGCAACATATCTTTCCTGGTGTATATAAGGGGCATCTCAGCTTCATTAAAGTTGGACCTGGACATGCTTCCCAGGATCCCCGTTCTGTGGGCTGGCCTCACAGGTCACTATCCATCTCTTCTGTCTCAGTTTCTTCTTCATTCCACACACGACTCCTAACACCCCAGAAGCTGTCTTTCTTTCTCTGAGAAGCCATGTGTTCCCTGTGAGGCTCTTGGTGGTTGATGAGAAGCTGGGGCTTCCAGGTAGAGGAATGGGGTGTGGACTGAGCACAGAGGTAGAGGGCACATACAGGTCAAATTACAGCCACCCCCTAGCTGAGAGTCACAGGGTGCCATCTGAGGAAGAGTGTGGTAACGAGACAGAGCTCAAGGTCACTGGTAGCTGGTTATGTGACAGGTCCTCTTATCCATGAGAACAAAAGCACAGGGTAAACACCCAAAAAACCTCCCAGGAACACTCAGCCCACATCTCCTGACAGGCTAATAGGAGTTGTGCCTTTGCTTAGTGAGGGAGCCATTCTCCTCTGGTGCTTTTCTGAGTGTGGCTGTGACTGATAATGGTATAATTTCCCTCAGAAAACGTCCTTTCCTCCTCGCTCTCATTCACCATTCTGTCTCTGAGGGAGAGAGGGAAAAAGTAATCTTGCGCAATGTTCCTATATTTGCCCATACGGATGGGCCCAGAATATGGAAGCCAGGGCCAGGTGTGGCTTCTCACCTGCCCTAAAATGGACAGGGGTCCTTTGCTTCCTGCTGATGAGGACATCCTGCTGTGGGGTACATCCCACTGTGGGGTCATCACTACTGTCAAGCCCTGCGTCATCACCACTGTCATCACCACTGTCAAGCCCTGCCCCCTCCCGGTCACAGGTATCTGGAGGAACAGTGTGGATGTCCGGGTCACCTGCTGGCTGAGGCTTCCCTGGAATACCCACAGGGAGAGGGGAAGGGACACACCAGTGCCAGGTACATCTCCTGGGCCCCTGCTCCCCAGGCCCTCCTGGGTATTCCACCACCCCCTGTCTTGTCACGGAGCCGCCTGGGCTGCTCAGATATGCAAGTGACTCATTTTCCATCCATCAGAGATGAGACTTAAATAAATAAAAAGGTACTTCATGGGGCGGCTGGGCCTAATGATAAGCAATTACAGGAAACTCAGCAAAGGCTGTGCTTTGTGCTCGGCCTGTGAAATTGGTTAAGCAAAAAGAATAATGGCCCGTTTAGGTGATTCATCCCTTTGCTCATTTCAGAGGGAGCATTATCTCAGTTAAGTGATGCAATTAATATGAAAATGAGGGAATCATTGTTTAAGGAGATGAGAGAAAGGCCAGGAGGGCCCCCCCCCCATGCCGAGGTGGGGAGGGGGAGGGCTGCTGAGATGGCAATTTGCATAGGTCTGAGCAAGGTGCCACCGTCAGCCAGACCCAAGCAGAGCTGTGGGGACTCCCGCAGCACATCCTCCGCCCACGACCTGTGCTGGACATGAGCCCTGTTTCAGAACCCTGATGATTAAAGTTAATCACATTAAGGTGAAGACCTTTTGTACCAGTCCCCAAATTAAAACCCAGGAGGGCTCGCTGCCTACATCCAGACAACCAGGTAGCGCCCGAGGGGCTTAAATGACCGGCTGTATTCGCTGGAACATGATTTGCAGGCTGAGCCTTTTTTCGTGAGCTTTGCAGATCTTGGGTAATGAAGTCAGGAGTGATAAATAAGGCGTTAGCTTCTCTCGCCCTTTCTTCCAACACTCGTTTCTCTGATGGTACTTTTCCACTCTGTGGTTTGCAGACCATATTCCCAGAGCCCGTCCACATCCTTGGACATAAAAGATGGAGGGCAGGTGGGAGGATGTAACTGGGAGCCCCAACCTCATCAGCGGGCAGTTAACATGTATGGAGGCTGTGGGATTTCTAGAAATAGGTGCAGAAACAAATACTGTCATTTAGGTGACCCAACTTATCAGTTGTTTACACGACAAAAGCGAAGCAGATGGTTGTTTGTGTTACCCATTTTCCTGGGTTTTAGGAACACTTTGGAAAGGACCTGGGGGTTCCTTTCACATACAAAGATTTATGCTCAGGTCACTGAAACCTGGTATAGTGCTGGGGAAGGGTCTGGCTATGTCTGACCTCAGTCCCTATCCCTACCAGGAGCATTTGTTTCAAAACAGCATGATTTGGTGCACAGCAGAGGACTCTGTGGACCCTCTGCCATCTCTTTGTGAATCCATGAAGTTGTTCCCTAACCTCTCAGCAGTCTTGGGACAAGAAACGAGGAGTTGGCTAATATTTGTGTACTAGGAAACAAATGTGCCAAGTATGTCATTTAATCTAACGATTCAACTTGTGTTATGAAAAGTTACTGCTGTAGTTTAGGATCCTAACACAAGAACCATGACAGATGCGAGAACAAAAAGTATTTCCAGTCTGATCTGAAATCAATCCCTGGCACTCACCAATGCATCAGCAGTACCTTGGAGGCAAGGAACCCGACTCTCAGGAGAGCCGGGCTTTTATACTTGTACAGGCAGCTTTGGAAAATCTTCACACAGATGTTTGACATAGTTAAGACCTTGGGGCAAACACCAGATAACCACCCAGTATAGGGGCAGTTACATGGTTCCGGGTTACATGAGTCTGTTTGTTCCTTTTTTTATGGCTTCCGCCTTGGCATGTTTTGCTTTCTTGACCTCTAAGCTTTGAGCAATAATTTCCTAACAATTTTAGACTGTAACATTACATTCATGCTTCTATGGAAGGGATATTCATTGTCTCCAGTTGTTAGCTTTTTCTTAATAAAGTCTTTTATTGGATCTTAATACATGGTTGGTTTTTTAAATGTCATTATGTGAGTTAAGCTCACAGAGATGTAGAAGTTCAAAAAATCATCTCATAAAATGGTTTGAAACATCAAAAAAAAAAAAAAAAAGAAAAGAAAAGAAAAAAAGAAGAGCAGGAAACTGCCTTCCCAGCAGGAATTATTGTGAGGATTTGGAACCAGGCCGCTGGGGGCCTTATTATCATCACCAGCATCTTTAAGGGTAAGAACCTATGCTTCATGCTAACAGGAACACACTCAACTCAGCTCCCTCCCACTGAATCTCCATTTCTTTATAAAACCAGGGAGTGAATGGCAAGATAGAAAAACAGCAAAGAGCTCTGGCTCCCTCTGCAAAGCCAACAATAAAAACTCCCAAAATAGGAGCAGGGAGGCAAGTAGAGCTCTCCAAGTAGCTTCTAGTCCCAGGAGCAGTGCTGATTGGGTCGCTGGGGTGAGGGGGACCGACCCCTGCAAGCAGGAAGGGACAGGGAAGCAGTCATGGCCAGCTTAGGGCAGCACATTAGTGGTAAGGGCAGGCTGATGAACCCTCCCTCTCCCCTCTCCCCACAGGCCTCCCAGCTCCCAAGCCAAGTATGTTTACCTGCAGGAGAAGAAAGCACCTCCAAATTCTCATTTAATAAGATTAAAATCTAAGGTCCCACTCCTCTCCCAGCTGGAGCTTTGGAAGGCTGGAATAGATAAAAAGGAGCTGATAAGGTTGCTATGGGAACCTGGTCTGAAGATGGAAAAGCAGGACCAGGACCAAGACACATTCTGGGCCAACGCCCCAAACTAGACTTCCAACATTAACCAGCCTACACCAACTCCCCAGTCAGGAAAAGCCTGAGGAAACAGGTGATAAAAGGAAGCCTGTAGGGTGTGTCTGGTCAAGCTTTTCCCTTCATCAGCTTGTATAACCAGCACCTGGGGTGTTGCGTCTGCCCCATGATCGTGCTGCCTAGTGGGTGTGCACATGTGTGAGTGTGCACACCTGAGCCTGGGAGAGGGCATAAGGATGCTCAGACTACATGAGTGACTATGCGCATGAGCACAAGAGAGAAGAGGGAAAGAGAGGGAGAGGGAGAAGGAGGGGAAGGAGGAGGGGGAGAATAAGGGAGGGAGAGAGAGGGAGAGGGAGGGAGGCAAGCAGGGAGGGAGAGAGGAAAAGGGAGGAGGGCTAGAGAGAGAGAAAGATGAGGGAAGGAGGGAGGGAGGTACAGAAGGAGAGAGAGATTGATTGATGAGCCTGATGCTTGCCCCCACAATTGGTGAGGAGGATGGGATGATTCCCCACAGAGTCAAATCCTTCTGGCATGGACCTCTCCTGTCCCCTCCACTGCATCTCAGCAGCATGTCTTAATAAATCTACCTGCTGTGTTCTCCACTGTCTCTGCTGAATTCTTTCAGCCCCATGCCTCTGGCCACACCCCAATCTTCTCCCCATGATGAATCCAGAGCACTGACAGGGCAGAGGTAGGAGCTGTCACACCAAAGGTCTGTCACAGAACCTAGACCCTTGGGCCTAGACCTCCCAGGTCTGACCTTCCTGGAAGGGTTCCTCCAAACCTGCGGGGGTGGGGTGGGGGTGGGGGGACAGTCACTGAGAAGCAGACCGCCCATGAGGCTCTATTGTTACTGTATTTTCAGGTCTTGAGGTTCATGCCCCCAGGCCTCAGCGCCAGTGCTGGGTCCTGGTCCCCAGGCCACCATGGTGGACCTCTAACAAAGCTACATCGGGGACTTTGCTCACACAGGCCAGCCAGCAAAGAGGTAGATTTATGTAGAAGAACAGATATAAGGGAGAGTTTTGTTAAGGAGGAAATAACAGACAAAGCAGGACACCAGTCCCTCGGAAACAGGAAGGGGGACAGATGTCACCATGGGGTCCTGTCTCAGGGAATAGCCACCTTCTGTCCCTCATTATCGTAAAGCCCCATCAGTCTCCTTGTGGTGGGTTAATGTTGACATTGGGTAGGAAAACAAGCAAAGCAGGTACTTATCTAAACTTACCAATGAGAGCAGTTGATCCTTTAAATCCAGCAACTCCTTAGGTTCGCCCCAGCCTGTGCAAGCAGGAGCAAGACCACACTAACTTTAAGCAGAGGCAAAAATAGATTTACTCATTAAAAGACAAAATAAGCCAAAGCCACTAAGGGTATAAGGGACCCCTTTGGTTATCGTACCACATAGTCCAGTTTCTAGTCCAAAAGGCTACGTTCTTCAGCCACAAAATGCATCCACAAAATGGCGGCTGTCCCACCTTCAAGCCAAATGAAGAAACCAAGATGGCATCATCGATCCTCCTCCAAAGATGCAGCTCCAGCCTTCTTTCAGCCCGAACCAAGACTCACAACAGCAGCAGCAGCCACTTCAGATGTCTCATGATGAGAAGAGCAACACTGCAAGTTCTTTTCAGGTCTCCAGGCACTTCCCAAGCTTTGCAGTTTCTAAGTTAAAGTTAAGTTTCCAAGGGCCACATTTCCAAGTCAGCTTATATAGTCCAAGTTACAAGTTTCTCCAACATGTTTTCCTGGGATCCTCACTGGCCCAGACTGGGGATGGAAGCCCACAGCTTGGCTTCCTTCCCTGCCCTGGTGCCCCTCATGGCAGCGGCAGTTCTGAGGCCTCCACCCTCCTTGCTGTTTCACCACTCTCTCCCAGCTTTTTCTCCTGTTCCCCAGCCATGTTACTTCCTAAATCCTCTCAAGAAACCCTTTTCTAAGTCTCTACCCACCAGGGCAAAATTGCTGCCATCCTAATGCAGCATTATCAATCAGAGTCATGGCCCCGACTTTCACCACATCACCCCTATCAATGCCACTACATTACATAATGTTTCTGCCAGGCACGGTGGCTCGTGCCTGTAAGCTTCAGCCTATGAAGCGGCGGGGGCTAGGGATCGTGGTTCGAGTCCCGCCTGAGGGCCATAGTGACACCTACATCCAAAAAAATAGCTGGGCGTGGTGGTGTGCGCCTGTAATCCCAGCTACCTGGGAAGCTGAGGCTGTGGATTGCTTGAGTCTGTGGTACCCCAAGCAATGAGAACCTGTGGTTCCACGCGCAAAAATAGCAAGACCTAGTCTCAAAACAAAACAACAACAACAACAAAAAGATACATAATGTTTCTGAAGTCAGGTGAGGATCTGTGAGCTTTCTTTCTTACTGGGTCTTTACTTCTGAAGCCCTAAAAACTACTCCAGCGACACAGGGATGAGTCGTTGAAAGAGAACTCATCCCTGCGACACAGGGATGAGTCCGTTGAAAGAGGCAAATTAATTTGTAAAGACAAAGAGACAGGAAGTAAAGGAGGTAGAAAAGTAAGACACCCTGGACCAAGAGAGTCCTGAGTGGGGTAAAGGAAATTGCTGCATGGTTACCCCAGAGACCTTTTTTAAAAATACTTCAAATGATCAAATGTTACTTTTTTTAATTTATTTTTATTAACCATTTTGTTGTTTACATATGTATATGTGTGTATATATATATATATGTGATATATAAATATATTACATCATTACATTTCCTGGGGTTCTCCCTCCACCTTATAACCCCTGAAACTCTGAAACTTCATCTCAATCTTCTTGTGTTCCTCCCTTCCCTGATTTCTCTGTCGCCCCTCCTCCTCCCTAGTTTGGCCCAGAAATCTTATTTTTATAAACTTCTTATGAATATTCTAATCCAATCCAGGGTAAGCCCTCAAATACTTTACTGAAATTTTACCGGGTTTTGTTTTTCTTTTTTCTTTTATTTTTTTTCAAATGAAACAGCAGAAGGAATTTCAATGACACAGGCAAGAAAGCAGAAAAAGGCGAATTTATTGAGACCAGATATGAGAACATAGTGTTAACAGAGAAAAGGAAAGGAATAAACATAGTGGGAAATCTTTCCCTGTACCTCACTCCAAGCCTGTAGAGCTTTTTTCTTTACTGAACTTGGCTAGAAAGGACCTGTTACTTCTTCACTTCCCTTAGTCCACGGGTGTCTGCTTAATCCCTGTGGCTGACTCTCTTCAACCTCCCTTGCCCCACCAGGCTTTTTCTATGCCATGCTGCCCCTAGAAGCTACCACTTATCCTGTGCCTTATTAACTACAAAAATGGCTGATAACTTTCTCAGCTTAGAAAATCATACAAGAACTATGACTAAAAAGGTTTCTAGAATTGACCGACTTTTAGTCAGAGTTCTTATATCACCATCGTTCTTAGAGAACACGTTAGCTCATCTGCACTTTAGCTCATTTTAGAGAAACTTAAAAACTAAGAAAAATGGCATCAATAAACACTGGAAAATTATTTAAAAGCTAAAGAAAATGATCAATAATGAAAGTTCTTATTGATATATGATTTTTTGGATGGAAAAGGAACATACAAAAAACTTCGAAGCTTAAATTTAACATCCATCAAAGCTGTTATTTACAGGCAAAGGTATTTTCAGGTGCACAAAATGTACTTTCATTATCATACAAGACCTTAGACATATGCGTGGAGAAGTGCTTTCTTTCAGAAAAGCAATAAATCAAATAAAACTACCAGATATGAGAAGAACAGTAAGTTAAAGATGCCAAGGTGAAGAGATATGACTAAAAGATGTTTGAACATGTATAACAGCTCCACAAAAGAGATTAAACTCATTTCTCAAAGGACAGAGATCTGTGGATTAGTTCAAAACAGGATTCAATAATTTGTTGTACACAGCACACCCACTTAAAAGACTGAAAATTTGAAAACAAATCTAGAAGTTACATTTGACAAATACAAACCAAAAAAAAAAAAAGGAGGATGATAATTTTTAAAATATATGATTATATAATAAATATATTCTTGATTTAATACAAAAGAAAGACAAGAAAATCAGGAAAAAAAACTGATTACTAAAAGAAACAAATCAAGAAGCTAAAAGGTCACAAACACCTGCACTCAAGAAAACTGGCATTTAAAAATCTGCTCATTTGAATGTTATGGATCAGCTTCCTGAGGTCCAGAGAAAGGACAAATTCTTCAAGTGTCTCAGTAGCCCATGCTGACTTTTTAATCCACCCACATTTCTATAAATCATCTCTTTTTTAGTCGCTTCAACCAGCTCATCAAAGTTCATTTCTGCTTTGTACAAGGAACTGACTGAAACAACTTTACAGTTCACAGGTCTCTAGAAACAAAACCCTATTTCTATTCAGGAACAGAGTGGGAAAAATGTTCTCAACTCAAACAGACCAACATCCTGAGCCTCAGCTCTCCTGCTCGTGATCCATGTGACCCTAATCAAGGACTTCGTAGTCACATCTGTCTCCTGATGTTTGGAGAAGATTCCCAAAACAACCATCACTTGATAAATTTCGGGGACCACAGGAGCAGAAGAGGGAGTGTCAGCACTAACGCTGATGTCAACATTAATAAGGAAAGGAGTTGCAGCTCTTGATAATGCCATTGGACTGCTAATGTGTGAATTGTCCTCCATGGACGATCGTATGATGAACACCAAAACAGGGGACATACTCTTTTTGAAGGTCAAGAAAACTCAACTTACAACTCTGGTATCCTGATGAGTGCGCAAAACACCTACACCAACAGTCCCTTTCCTGATGAATTGCTCACTCTCCCTTCAAGTTGAAATGTTAAATATTTTGAATCAACACTCTCAGCAAATCTTACCCTGAATATATTCAGACGAGGTTTCCTAGAGTCAGCTGCACTATATTTGGATCTCAGGGAGCATGCCAAGACCTAGATAACAATGGATGAAAAGAGAGTAAAGCAAGAATATGAAGCCAGGGTGGAGGGGGAAAAACACATTCTTTATAGGAGAGGAAAGAGGTGTGCTCATCAAAGAAGCGATTCAGCAGCATTTTGAGCATGTAAAAAAGGATATGCAAATGCAAGAGACAGTGAAAAATCCATAAAATGAAAGACATGCAAAGGGTGGGGGGGAATAAAAGTCAAAAGAGCGAGAAGGTTAGAATCAAAGCATCCTCCTGCCCCCATGCAGGAAACCATATATATTCTTCCTGCTGGGACACAAAACACTGTAATCCATATGTAAGCCTCAAGATTAGTGACTCAAGAAAATACTCCAAAATAGCAGCCCTAACTCATGAATTAAGTTAAGCCCGTCTCCAACCATCTTGACTCATTGTGGGATCAAAACATTCTTAAGAGTCACATCCTTCTCTATCAGTGGTTCCAACCATGGTTTGCTTACAACCACCTGCAGAAGCTGGTTAAGCATGTCTCTGCAGAAAAAACCTCTAGACTCAGAGCCCAGAAATCAGTATTTTCAACAAGTAGATCACATTTCTGCAACCAGACAGTGTGAAACATAAGCAATGCATGGGATCCATGTTCTAGGAGCCCCAAATAGTCCATTGCCCTACAAGTCAAACTCTAAATGCAGCTCTTTGCAGTTGACTTTCCTGAACTGTTGGTGTGTCCTGTTAACAAATGACTCATTAGCTGAGTGCTTCCTGACCATGGACCTGACTAGAAAATAAAGCAAAATGCCTGACCTCCCTCAAAGATTTCAGCATGTAAAGATCCTCAGGCCTGATTTCCTATAGGCCATAACATGAGGTAGGACAAACTTTACAAGGAAATGGAGAGAGCAGGAGCTATTGATTTTGACTGTGGTGATCGGAGGCGACCCTACAAAACAGCTGACATTTGAAATGAAACTTCATGATGAGAAGGATTCAAATTTTACATGAAAGAAGGGAAAATACTCCAAGTTGAAGAAGTGACACAAACATGGAGAGATGAGAAGGTAGCGGTGGATTTGGCTAATGAGGGGCAGATCAGTTAATGAGGGGGTCATCACCTGGGACCAGATCATCAAAACCTTTGACATATTAGAAGGATATGGAGTCTTCATGCTTAGATATCTGGGGAGATCTGAAAGGGTTTTCAAGGCTGAAACAGTCATGAAAAGGTTAACTCTCCTCTTTAATATAAAAATGAAAGAGGTGAAAGTTTAAGCATTAGGGGTGTCATTTTGCTGGGGCTTATGTTTCAAATAGGAAAGGATGAGACTAGAACAACAAATAGCACTGGTTGCAGAGGGGAAGGAAGTGACAATTCCAGTCTCAGGATGGACATTCAGTGGATGCATGTTCTTGGGTTGCTCCGTTTGCCCCTGTGGAAAATGAACTTAACAACTCTCTGTTCAGTTTCCTCCCCGAATAAAGACAGACGTGGAACCACAAAAGTCCCGTAAAGTATTCAGCAAGCAGGAGTTATTACTAACTAAAAGTGTTAGTGATGATAAAGTCTCTGTTACCAGTAGGACAGGCAGTAGAGACCAAAAGCCCTTTCGCCTACAAGCCATTGGAAGCTCTAATTAAGTCGCCTAACACACAAGTCAGATACATCCTAAATCAACCACCCCAACTTTGTCTTACTCATGCCAGTCTTCAAGCTAGACCTATATAAAATCGTGCATTCGAGTTCACGTTTTCCCAACAGGCACGCAACCCAACAGCTGGGCATATTTCGAAAGTAAGAGAAACATCCACCTCTCACCTGCAGCTTAAAATCTGTGGCAGATGAAAGCGATACAAGTTCCTTAGAAAGTGAACAGATCATCTCCCTGACAGGAGAAAAACTGGTCCCAAGGTCTCATGGGATGGAGGTCCTCAGGCCCAAGATGTGGGCTGCTAGGTGGACTACGAATTTCATTCTTTTTGTTTTATTTCATTCTTTTCTACCAAGGATGGTGTCAGAAGAGACACTCTCAGCCTTGTGAGTAATGCATCTGGCTTCAAAATGAACCTTCAGGGGCCTTACCCAAATCTCCATGGAGACTACCTTCCATTCGATTTTCTCCCTCATCTGCCCCCAAGACCTACACCAATCTTTCTGCCAAGGCCCAGCTCTGATTAGCCATTTGGCCACAAATATGATGAAGAACTCAGCTTCCAAATGCCAAAACCTTCATTTCTGGCCCAAGGCCTACTCTTCCTCCTTTGTTGCCTCTCTGGAATGTCCACTAAAACACACTCACCCAGATCTGAGGCAGCCCCTGCCTCCTCGCTTCCATTCCCACAGTCACCTGATTGTCAGGGTCTGTCCATTCCTGAGGCTGATCCCCTGCCTTGTGGATGTGTAGAGCAAACTCGGTCATGCCAGAGAGCCAGCTCTCCCCACTGCTCTTTCTCTGACACTCTACGGAACCGCTTGACTACCACAGTGACAAGACAAGTTCAAAAGCGGACAAAATGGCCTCTGATCAACTGTGAACCAGGCATGGAGCTGAAACTGGGAAAGTGGAGTGGCCAAGCACTAGCCTATTGACTTATGGAGAGACCAGAAAAGCAGATATTAATTAAGATCATTATATTCCTTAATAGTGAGTTCACAATGACTTATAACCAGCTATAAGCTCACTGTCTTCTGTTCCGCTTTGTCAATTATACTTTTTCATTTTTACAACTGCTAGATGATAAGAGATGCTGTACTGGTGCAAAATAAGGAAGGATTTTTCAGTGTTTTGTGCTGCACTGTGCGAGTGAGGTAAAGTTGAAAGTGTTAAAAGAGCTCAGGAGAAAGTCAGGGCTACCCTCTCCCTACCCCTTCACCCCCAGGCCTCAGTTCCTCAACAAAGGAGGAAACCAGGCCTCCCATTTTGTTCTCCAGCCATTTCCACATGGCTGCAATTGACTGCTCAAGTTGCAGGAAGCATTTTATGACTCCAGCATTGGCTCAGAATTTGTTTTAGAAGCAGCAGCCAGGAGCCACAGGCCTTCTTAGCTGTCCATGCTCTGCTATGAGGGAATCACCTTCAGAGGTCAAAATGACTTCTTTTTGGTCAAAATGATGGTCAAAATGACCATCATCATCACTTTTCACCAACAAGCTTTGGGCTTTGAGTAAGTTACTTATAACCTTCAACCTCCAGTTTCTGGTTCATGACTTGTGAACTAAAACAGCTTCTTCTGCACCTCAGACCTTCACACACAAAAGTGCTGGATTAGGCTCAGAGCTAGGTGTGAATCATGGTTGTATGTTAAGTCAAAATTTACCCAAATTCAACTCTCCCCCCACATGGATCTGAAATCAGGTAGGAAAACAGGCAAAACAGGGTGCTTACCCAAACTTACAAAGAGAGACCGCTGGCCTTTTAAAACCAGCTACACACCAGGTTCTTCCCAGCTTTTGCATGCAGTCACAAGACCACATAAATCTTAAAAGGAAATTTAAAAAGATCTACTTATTAATGGGGCAAAACAAAAAATGTTACTGAGGATACAAGGAAACCCGTTTAGTAATCTTACCACACATTCCAGTCTCTAGTCCAACGAGCACATGGCTGCAGCAGTCATGTGCATCCACGAAATGGTGGCTGCCCTACCTCAAGCCAGATGAAGGAGCCAAGATGGAGCCACCACTTCTTCTTCAAAGACGCAGTTCCACTCACTTCAAGCCAGAAAAAGCCAAGATTGCACCATCGCTCCTTCTTCCAAAGTGGATTCAAATCCAACAAAGAAACCAAGATGGCATTGTCAATTCTCCTCCAAAAGGTACAGCTCCAGCATACTGTCAGCTCCAACTCCAAAGTGGTAAAACAAACAAACAAACAAACAAAAAAACAGCAAGACTCACTTGATTCAGCAGCAGCAAGCACTTCAGACATCTCACCATCTCACAATGCAAACAGCAACTCGGCAAGCCGTTTCAGGTATCCAGATAATCTCCAATTTTCATGGTTTTAAAGTGGTACAGGGTAGTGATGCAGTTAAAAATTGTATTGGCACCAAAATACCCTGGTGGTGGAGTCTGAGAGAAAGACCCTGCATGAGAGAAAATGGTAAGTGGGAAGAGAGGGCATATAAAGAGGAGAGAAAAGAAAAAGAGACAAGAATGGAAAACTGAGAGAACAGACCACGTCACCTGGCCAGGAAAAGTCTTCAAGAAGAGTGAGCTGGAGGTGGTGAGAAGTCATGGTGGGAGAGTGGCTGACAGAGACACAGCCAGTGTGGAGTTGGATGCCAGAACAGGAGGCTGGGGGTGACCACGGGGTGCTGAGGGCAGGCCTGGTGGATGTGGCCAGATGCCACCAAAGACAGGCCTGGTAAAGGAGCGTGTCGAGCCGCAGCAAGGCGGCAGATTTGAAAAGCTGATTTGTGCATCAGCAATTGTGGAAGAAATTTGAAGAGCCTTGGAGCAGCAGAGCAGCTCGGAATTCTGGAGAGAGAAGAAGCAAAGAAAAGATACTGAAGAAGGGTTGGACTTCGCAAGGTGCCTCAGGTTTGGAGGGGCGCCATCTTGGACATGTGTTTGGGACTTTCAGACTGAACAGTACTTGGGGTGAAATAACTGATCACTTCTGGCATTAAGAAGTTTTCATTTAGCCGGGCACGGTGGCTGGTGCCTGTAAGCTTCAGCCTATGAAGCGGCTGGGGCTAGGGATCGCGGTTCAAGTTTCACCTGGGGCCTGTAGTGAGATCTAGTTCCAAAAAAGTATAGCTGGGCGTGGTGGCATGCGCCTGTAATCCCAGCTACCTGGGAAGATGAGGCAGGGGATTGCTTGAGTCTGTGGTACCCTGGGCAACGAGAGCCTGCGGTTCCACGGGCAAAAATAGGGAGACCTAGTCATAATAATAATTTTTTAAAAAGAAGTTTTCATTTTCCTATTTAATTTCCCTTGTTAATAAACGCTGTTGTTGAACTGCATTTTTGACTGGCAACTCTTCTGCACGGGTGAGACCCGATTTCAAAAGTTAAACCAGGTTCTCAAGCACTAAACTTTGAAGCCAGCCCACATGAGTCACAAGTTTCTCCAATATGCTTCCCCGAGCTCCAAGCAGTCCAGGCTAGGAACTAGACCCGGCCTGCTCCCACGCAACCTCCTCTCTCACACGAAGGCTCAACTTCCCCTCTCCAAGTCTCCACCCATCAGCGCAACAATGGCTTCCATTCTAATGCCTCCCAATTTCATCACAGCCCCCCTAACAGTCCAACTCCACTTTCTGTCTCCTACATAAGCTGTGCCTACTTGGTTGAAGAGAGATCAGATCAGGCAACCACTTCGCTCCTTCACTGGATGGAACCCACCATAAACCAGAAATTAACCCTGCCTCCCCATCCTATGTCAGCTAGAGATCACCTCACACTAATGACAGCTTAGATTCACATCCGCCAGCACTGGACACACAGTGACACTCAGGAAAGGCCATCTTGGAAGCTATTCGAAGACCCTCCCTTGTGAAAGATCTTGCAGTTTTGTTTTAGAAGAAATAATAGATGAGATATTTCAGTCAAGGGGTGGGGGCAAGAAGGCTGCACACTAAAAATAGAGGCTTGTTCTCCTGCCTTCTAAAGAAGATCGATGTGAGACTTCGTTGTCCTGACTCTAAATCTAGGGGCATGACCTGGGAAGGAAGAACTCGCTCTATTTAATAAAGAGATGGAGGAGCTGGAGAGGCCCCCAAGGAAATGCAGGAGGGGGGAGGATTTTGGATGCTTCATCACTGTAGATGGTGAGAGGGGGGGAGGGAGGGAGGGGGGAACTTGCAGGGGATGGGATGTCAGTGATTGCACCTCCCCTGGTGTTTAGATCTACCCTGAGAGTCACCCACATGTCTATCTGCCTGCAGTGGAGAGCTTGACCTATGCAACCCAGGTGTCATCTACAAACTCTTTTATAGGGTTAAGTGAAAAGAAGCTCAGTGAGGTTTTTCCATGTCTTCCCTCATCAGCAGTAATTTAGAAATGAGCATTCTCCAAGGATGCCCATCGCAAAATGCACGTTCACATCTCAGTGGCGGAATTCATATCACGACTGACGGTACGTTAATGTTTGCTGATGATGTTTCGGTTTCCTCTCTCAGAGATAAGGAAGAGATTCGTGGTGTCGTCTCTGAAAGTCAGGGAACGCTCAGAGCTTTGGAAATATGGCAGTTGTCACAAGAGACACGCCAGTGATTCCAGTTCTCCAAACATGGCTCCGGTTCTATCTATGAAATCTTCAGGGCTTCGGGTGAGATTCTTGGCAGCAAAGACAAGCTCTGTTCACTTTGCACTTAAACTGGCATGTCTCAGGAGTCCGGAGAGGTCTTACCCCATAGTTCCCTATCTGCTCATGACTGTATCCAGTGGAGGATTGCAACTGGAGCCCAGGGCAGAGGCAACGTTGCTTAGCAACACCCCTACCCTAAGCTGGCTCACCAGCGAATGGTGTGCTTCGATTAACTCACCAGTCATCACAAGTGATGACTCCTTCTACTCTCTTCTTACTACCAAGAAAGGCAACTTGGAAGAGCTTCACACTTCTGTCAATGAATATTGAGTATTATTATTATCTACTTACTTATTTATTATGATTTATATATTTTATTATTACAATTTTCATTCTTTAAATTACAACATTGGTAAGTGGTTTTGGGGATGCCTCCTTCTCCCCTTGACACCCCCTCCATTCACTCAGACCCCTCTCTCTTTGTTGTTTGTTGATCGATGTTAAGTCCACTACTAGTCTCTTCCTTTCCTGTGGCAGTGTCCTGTCATGGAGTGAGGGACTGTGTTCCTGGGACATGGCAAACCGTGCTGGTAGGTTTTCAGTCTCAACCTTGCATTGGGCAGCCAGTTCATGCTCGTTTGAGGTCTAGCAATATCTTCTCATTGCTGGCTGTCTTTTCCGCTCCATTCTCTGTGCCATTTTGCTGCTTCTTCATCTTAGCTATCTAATTCAGCGGATGCTTTTAAGCCAATGAGGTTATTCCCTTCGTTTGACTCATTCTTCCCCTTCAGGGGAGGAGACTTGTGTGGCTTTCATTCATCATTTTTCTCCTCAAAGAAGAAACTTGACTCTTCTGGTTTCCTCTTACCCTAGAGAGGACAGAGCCCAGAGCAAGTGCATTGGCAGATGATGTACTGCCACCCCAACCGTGCTGCAGCACGGTATGTAGGAGTAAAAACTCCTACATACATGCACACACATGTGCAAGTATGTGTACGCATACCCATGCTTGACATAATTGAATTCCTCCTGTCTTTGTTTCCAGCAGGACATAGAGACCAAGGCGCTCACCTGCATGGCTGAGGAAGGAAGTTGCCACTGGGATGCATGAGCACTAACAGGAAAGTCATTCCTGTGCAAAGGTTTGGGAAGATGTGACACAGAGAAAAACGAGGTGACAGGAACTTTCCCCGGACCCTGCTGGGGTGACTGAGATATGAGCAGCAGGAGCTGGGCTACCAGGATCACTTGCTGTGGCCAGTCACACCCCCACTTGCCTGCAGCTGACATCATCCTACAAGGGGGTGCCTGGGTCCCCAGATTAGTCACATCACACCCAGGCCCAGCAAGGGGTCTGCTCCCTCCCCTCTGTCTCATGCCCCCTTTTCTGGCTGTGTCTCCTGTTCCTGAAACTGCACAGAGCTTTCAGATCTCTAGGGGAGCTGCTTCTTCGGAGAAAAGTTACAGCTGAGCAGCTTGGTCTCTCGGCAGTGAGCGACCTTCTCGCTTTGCATCTAACCTTGTACTCCCTGTTCAGGGATGACAGGTAGCAGTGGTCCCTCCTTCCCGAAAATGCCACTGAGCCATCTTCAAGGGAAAAAGGCGATGCTGACATTCTCCTTCTCCAGTGACTCCCAGGAGCACACTTAATCCCGGTGACCTTGTGACTTTATAAAAAGAGCCGACCTGCCAGCCCTTGTCAGCTGGTGACAGCCAGCATTTTGTCTAAAGGGCTCCAGGGTAGGCCAGGCTGGCAGTGGGGAGGGGGAACATCTGGCTGGTGTTTTACAAAGCAAATGGGGTTTCTCCATGATTATTATTCAGCAACAGTGTTCAAAGGCACCCTCTCCCTGGACTGCAGTCTACAGGCAAACACAAACCCCCAGCACAGATATTCAGTCTGCATAGTTTTCATGATGAGAGCGCAAGATGTGCTTTCTACTGAAGAAGCGAAGGAGGCCAGTTGCATTTTTATGATGCCTACAATGGGACATTTTGCTAAAAAGAAAAGGGTGTGGATAACTAGTGTTGAAGTCACATGGGACCTTGGCAGTGGCCATCACCCAATCTTAGTCCCAAAACAGCTCTCCACGTGTAAAATCTCCCCCCATTTGAGAGACGAAAATATTAGGGTGCAGTTGGAAACCCCGACAGGGATGTTTCAGAAATGCCTGCCATTGGCCGAGGTGAGTCACGTGATCCCATAGTTCTTGACAAGCCTAGGCCACGCCCACCACAAATGGGCCTTATTCCAAGTTATTTATCTTTGGATTTTTTGGTTTTTTTTTTTTTGTATTTTACAAATACATCAGCCCACAATGGATGGGAAGTGAAGAAACACTGTCCTTCCTCACAGATGGTTTCAGAAGCATTGTTCAAAGAAAAGGAAAACAACCTCCTCTAGAATGATGGTCAAATCAGCAGAAAAAATAGTCAAATGATTCTAGCTTGCCAACAAACGATTAGTCCCTTCACCAAAGCGTCGAGGCTGCCCGTGCGTCCCGTGAGTCACCACTACCAGGACTATTGAAAGCTCTACAAGAGATGCAGGTCTGGGGAGGGAGCATCTTCCTTGGGGCTTGTGCATGGGTGGGTCCTGAAGGGGATGGGGCTGGATGGACATTGATGAGCATGTGGACAAGTGAATGACTTTTGATGAATGGATCGTCACGTCCAGGTTCCTCTCGCGAGATGTTCCTATGTCTGGTGGCCATTCAAAAGGAGAACTAAGGATAAGGGAGAAGGTGTCGATTGGTGGGTGATGCACAGATATTAGGTGAGAGACATCTCCAGGGGCTGATTTGAGAAATTAAAAGCCTGCAACCTGCGGGGGTTGTAAACTCATGTCCCTCAACAGAAAGATTTGTACCTATGTCAGCAGGTTGAGATTCCCATGAGCTCATGGGCTCAGAAAGAGCAGAAATCAACATGATGTTTAAAAGTTTAAAGGTCCTAGTTAAGTTCTGAAACTAGGTGTGGAGAACAAAGTAATCCCTTCACCTGTCCTGTCCTGTGACTATAAGACAGTAGCAAAGGAGAAGTAAGGGTGAAGATGGAATTATAGTTGCTAATCGGTGATCAAAACTAGAGAGATTATCCTGGGTCACCTTGGAGGATCCATTGTACTCCCAAGGCCCCCAATAAGTGGGGGAGGGAAGAAGAAGTGAGACCACAGAGAAACGGTCACAGTTGCAGTGTGTCTGGTTCTAAGGGGGGGAGAGGGTTGTAAGCAGCATCTGGAAATGGGAAGGGAGCAAGGAAATGGCTCTTTCCTCAGAAAAGAGACAGAGACTCGACAATGCCTTGGTTTTAGTCAAATGAGACCCGTGTTAAACGGCTGATGTACGGAACTGTAGCATGAGATGTATGTGTTGCTTCGAGCCACCAAGTTCGTAGTACTTTGTTATAACAGAGATGGGGAATTAATACAGTGAGTGAGGCTATAAAAAGCAAGCAGGGAAGTCATGAAAACATGACAGTTTGATGAAACACTAAAAAGTGGAGTCATGAAAACAGCTGAAGGATGAAGACTGCAGGTGGAAGGAAGGGTTGGTGTGGAGTCTCAGACAGGCCCTGCTCTACACACCCCAGGCCTGGTGGGAGACCTGGGGGCTGAGCTGGGGAGGGAGGGGGGAATGAAAGAGGCAGAGCTAGAGAAGTCGAGCTCTTTGATGGCTGAGAGCCTCCTCAAAGCTGGAATCAAAAACCAGTGCCTCGCTCTCTGTACCCTGGTCACGGTCCTTGGTGTCACAAACCAAGCCCCCCACGCACACACACACCTCACCCTGATGTGTCCTTCCAGCAACCTGCATCTCAGTCCAGCCTGATTCAGCTCTCCGAATAACATGTTCATCTTGGCCCCCACACACCACTCTGTGTCAGGCTCCTGTCATTTTGACCAAACTCCACCTCTGACTGGGAACATATTTCCACTTTCCATTGTGCAGCTCTTTCCACTCAACACGATCCGGGGCAAATCTCTCCAGAAGACCCTCCTTGAGGAGCTGCCCACACTGGAATGTATCACTTAGCATGCTGGGTGAGAATCCCGCAGTGCAGCACTTAGCATGCTGGGTGGGAATCATGCACGACCCGCCTTCCCTCCCTGGGGACCACAACTCTTTGTCCCTTCTGTCAACTCTGTCTTATCCACCTGGACACTCTATGGCCCTCGCCTGGTGCCCAGAGCATACAGATGAGAGCACAGGTGCTTGTCTACCAGTTCATCAGAATGGAAGTATGGCAGAGAGAAAGCCACCCAAGTGTCTCAAGAGACGAGAGATGGTTTCCTGGGAGGAAGACGGGAGCTAAGCTTCTAGCCAATGGTGCCGGCTGTGGATAGTGAGACCTGAGAGCTGAGGCTGTGCCCGGCCAGATCCCCCAGGCAGGGTCCCTGTGACAGAAGCGAAGCCACATTGGAGATTCAACCCCAGGCACAGGAGGATGAAGGAGAACCTCAGTGACAAAAGCTGGTCCTCAGGGGTGAGGTGAGGAGGTGACAACCTCCAGGGGGAAAAAATGGGCAACTCCCCACTGAACTCACTTCACTTATTCATGGCTGCATTCATTCACATGCTAGTCATGCTGTGAACACTTAGGAAGCATCTTTTGGCCAGTGGCCTGGACCCCAGGATTCAGGAGCCAAAGATCAGAAACTCAGAGTCCAATCAACACCTGCAGACCTATCATGTGCAAAGTTGGATACCAAGAAAATAAGGGTTGACAACAGAGACTGGTGACCGCTCCTGGCTTTTTCAATGGTTTTGACAGATTCGTCCATTTGTCCCTCCAAGTACCCTCTTGGCTTTATTCGCACTGCCTGCACCTGGAGGGACCACACACCTGGGGCCAGAGCGCACCATCGGCCCCATCGTCCACTGACGTCCATCTGACCTTGGCCAAAGCTTGTCCCATCAGGAGATGGAAGGGAGGGAGGCAAGCAAGAGCATGGCACTCTACCATTGTTGTGGTGGTGCTGGCGATGGTTCCATCCAGGTCAGTGGTCCCGTCCAGTTCAGAGGTCTGAGCCTCTTTCCTTCAACCGGCTGTGCAGAGAGCTTGCTGGGCCCGGTGGCTCTGGGTGGTTCTTTGCTCAGCAGTTCTCTAAACCCGCCTCTCAGCTTTACAAATAGTCTTTCATTAAACTCTTCTCAAATGGTCCCAACGAGAGTGTGCCGGCCAGTTCCACCGGACCCTCAGCAGACACAGTGAGCTCCCAGGGAGAGGGCGTGAGAAACGGTCCATGGCAGCTGGAAGGAAGACTCCGTCTGAACAGTGACTGTACGTGGTACCCCACTAGGAAGTGGGCAAAGCTATGCCTTGTGCCCAACAAGTGGAGATAGGGCAGGGCCTGCCTGGTGTTGGAGGCTATGGGTGGGAAAAAGAAGAATGGACGGGAAAGAGTGAGACAGCTCAAGACAGAGACATAGACCAGAACTCAGTGAACATGCGCTGAGTCATTTATTGGAGGTTCTAGGCCCCTTTAAGTGCCCTGGTCAAAGAATGGTGACAATGTGGTAGTAGGAATGTAAAATAAGGTCCCGTGGTGTGTAGCATGTAGGGTAGGCGGATGGGAGGTTCGTTATCTAACAGAAAAACACCTGTGGGGTAAACACCTTTGTTTTCCAGGGACATGGCTCTCTGGTGGGACACTCCTAGGAGGGTAGGGGGCTGCCGTCACGGATAAGAGACTTTCAGGAACCATCTCTAGCTTGCCAGACATGGATGAGAATAGATGAAGGTGTCCCTTTATCTAAGGCAGATCTCTTATCAATTTTTGGCTCCCCACAGCCTGGCGCCCTCAGAGTTCACCCCTAAAGGATAACAAAGTTAGAGGGTGGGGGAGGCTTCCTTTGTCCCCAAGGCCATAACTTGGAGAGTCAGGAAAGAAAGACAATGAGGACTTAACAAGCCTGTCCAGGTCAACCCCCCTCTGATGCCTTGCGGGGCCTTGAAGCAGAGGAAAGGGCACGTGGGCAGGTCAGAAGTTCAAGAGGAAAAAGAAAACCAGATGGTCCCTAAGACTGTCCGTATTGACAGAGACAGGACAAAGCGGAAGTCGCCGAGTCAGCTCAAAGACATGAAGATGACTCCACTTCTAGGAAGGATGCCTGCAAACTGCCGCATCCAGCACGTCCCTGGCAGCTATCCCCAGGGCAAGGACATCCATGTTAGAAAGAAGCAAGCCTTGGGTTCCCCCCACGTGGTGCCATCAGGCTTTGCCATCAACACCTCCCTCTGCTCTATCCCATCCCCCTCCAAGCCCTAAAGAGCATTTTTTTTAATATTCTGAGCTGTTTTACAGCAAGTGACTCAGCATCCAACAGGCACGGGGTAGCGTCCATATGAGAGTATTTCCCGTGGGAAGTCAGCACCGTTGGCATCAGGTTTTGTTCCCCAGTCTCCACTAAGTGCTTTTGGCAGACGTTGGCCTCCCCGACTCCAGCAAGTTCTGAAACACTTCACATGTGGGAACCCCCAAAACCAAGGCCACACCCCCACATCAAAGCCTCAGGGCAACCCAGTGGTCCTTGGCAGCCCATCCCCTCCCTGTCACCCCCCCTGTCACCTCCCTGTCACACCCCCAGATACTAGGTACCTCAGTGGGGTCTGCTCTCTGGCCCACTTCTTACCTGATCAGAGATGGCCAGCATTCAGGTCATCTGCATCGAGAATCTGAAAATCCATTTTCAATTTCTCAGGCTGACTCTGGTCATTGTTCTTCTTGACAGATTCTGTCAGCGGCTGCCTCTGTCAGAATAGAGTCATCCACAGAGTGGATAAGCAGGTGTGACCGAGAGCTTGATGGGAATGCCAGACAGGCAGCAGCAGGGCGCTCTGAACTTACCCTGGTGATTTTCCTTCAAAAACTCGGTCTCTTTCCCCTCCACTTAAAACAGGGTGTCCAGAACGGAAGGCAAGTCACAGAAATGGTGGAGTCTGTGGGGTTCCCCCCACCCCCGCCATGATAGTTTAACTGAAAAGGGAGACTCATGCTCCCTGCCCTCTTCCAAGACTGCTGAGAAAGGAGCTGGAGGCAAGACCTGAGGAGGGAGTGCATGGAGCAGAGACATGTGAAGAAGCAGCCACGCTTGCTTCTCAGCCTTGAGCTGGGAGCAGGGACTCTGGGTCTTGGAAGAAGACTCTTGGAAGAGACAGAGATGAGGGGGAGGGCCCTGGGGAGGCTGACAATGGTGAAAAGATAACAAAATTCAGTCTGCAGTTTTGTTTTACTGATATCCAGTTGTGAGTGACGCAGTTAAATTGTGTTGGCACCAGAGTCCCCAGGTGGGTAGAGTCTGAGAGAAAGACCCCGCGAGAAGAAGCAAGATGCGCCAAAAGGCAGATAAAAGGAAAGAGAGGGGGGAAAGGGAAGGGAAAAAAAGAGAAACGAGAATGGTGAACTGAGAGAACAGGCCCATGTGGCCTGGGTAGGGGAAGCCCCCGGAAGACTGAGCTGGAGGTGGTAAGGTGTCATGATGGCCAGTAAAAGAGTGGCCGGTGCGGAGAGTGTGGCACCGCAGCTAGGCGGCAGAGTGAGTGGTGCCTGGAGATGGCCAGGGATTTGGAAAGCTGATTTGTGCATCAGCAATTGTGGAAGAAATTTGAAGAGCCTTGGAGGAAGCAGAACAGCGTGGAACACTGGAAAAGAAATGAAGAGAAGATTCCAGAGAAAGACTGGACATTCCAGGGTGCCTGCAGGTGTGGAGGAGCAAAGGGCGCCATCTTGGACATCTTGGACTTTCAGACTAAATGGTACTTGGGGTGAAATAACTGGCCACTTGTGGCTGTAAGGACTTTTCGTTTTCCTGGTTAATGTCCCTTGTTAATAAACCCTGTTGCTGACCTGCATTTGAGTGGCAATTGCTCCCTGGGAGTGAAGAAAGCTGAATGGCAGAAGCTGCACTTTAAGAGTTTTTTCCTGTAACTTGTTGGTTGGTAGCTTCTGGACCCAATATCATTACCACCATTTTCATTTTTCATCTCGCCATTGGTCGCTTCCAACAAAACTTGTTTAAGCACTAACAGAAGCCCTGGCCCACCACATTGAGCAGAATGAAATGACGGGGACAACCAAGAAAGTCTGCAGCATAGAAATGCCCTTTGCGATGATTTTCACGCTAAAAAGGAATTCCTCGCTTATGTGAAATTCAGTCTCATTGCTTGTCCTGTATTCGAATCCTGCAGCCCTACCTGAGCGATGGTGTTGAGTAAGATTGGAAGGCTGGGCCCCTTGAAGACCCCTTCCTAGGGGAGGTGATGCAAGGGAACCAGCCAGCCACTCCCTATAATAACTGAAGGCAGGATGATCAACAGGAAGGACATAGAGCAGCTCCCAGGTGACAGGAGAGCTCACTCCGAGGAGGCCTGAAGAGAAACATGTCACCAGGTAGATGTGGATGTTGCAATGGGGCCAGTCAAGCCACAGGAGGTCAGGGCCAGAGAGAGAAGCCAGCAAACCACAGAGCCCTCCGGGGGAGTGTGTTGGGGTTGTTCTGGCACCCTAAGGTCAGTAGGGTTGGTGCCTGCAGGGAAAGATGGACCCAGGTCATCCAGAGCCTGGAGGTGATAGGAAAGCAGAGTTGACTTTAACATGGACGGAGTTGGAGGGGTTGTTATGACTTAGGGCTGCTCAGCAAGATGCCAGGTCTCCAGTGGAAGCTCAAAGCAGCAGGTGTATTGGCAAGAAGCAAGTGCACCACGGTCCCTAAGCCAAGATGGCAAGAGAGACCCCTAGCAGTCTCTGTGGCAACCTTTTTATAGGGTAACACCACCACCACCCCCCATTGTGAAGCAAGCAAGCAGGTGGTGGACATGTTCCCATAACTACAGGACACGTTCCCATAGCCTCGTTTGCCAACATCCGTGCCCTGTCAGGAGGACAATGCTGGAGCTCATCATCCATCAGGAGGACAAGATGGTTGTCAGAAACAACCAGGAATAAGGGGAAGCAGAAACAGGCTGGGAGACCAGCCAGCTGTTGGTGGATACTTTCCACTGGGGGCAGGGAGAGGCTACTGGCTTCAAAATGGAGGTTTTAGACAAAATGGAGCCACTTTGGTTCGTCTGTTCCCAGCAGGGATGATGCCAAGCGGAAGTAGGAGGGTGCTGCTTGTGTGAGGGATACAGAGAAACCAAAGGGTCCGACACAGCCAACTAAGACCTAAGCCTGGAGCGCTGACTACTGAGCTGAGGCTCCGGGGGGAGGCAGGAGGCAGAGCGCACAGTGGGGAGAGCGCATAGTAGGTGATGGGGGAGGTGGGCATCTCGGGATGGTGCCCATGTGGGCACAGCGCCTGTGGGGGCTGACCCTTCATTTCAGGTCCACACAGTGATGATGCAATCCCAGCCAGCGCTGCCTCAGTGAAACAGATAAATCAGACGTGCCGGAGGGAGCTGCTGAGGGTCATGGCGGGCAGTGATAAGCTCTGATTTGCTGATTTGTAATTGGCTTATTTTTTAATTGCAGCGAGGAGACAGCACGACAACTACCCTCTTGCTAGAGGCTGAAGAACCTGCACCTGTGGCTGTGATGGGCAGGAGGCTGGGGGCGGAAACGTCGGCTCCCCAGCCACCTCCCATTCCCAGTCCCACCCACACCCACACCCACACCCCGCCCCCACTCACACCCCCAGTCCTGCAGCACTGTTGCTTCCTCCCTTCAGAGAGCTGGGTTCTTTGGGATTCCCTGCAGTAAGACTGGCTTCTCCCTTAGCTTAATGCCCCCCCAAACGGCAGAAATTCCTTCCTTTACTTTCAAAAGACCTTCCTGGCTGCTGCCTGGGGGCAGCTGGGGGCTGGAGGGGTGATGGCCACAGCAGGGAGAGGTGTGAGGGGCCTTGCAGTGGGGAGGGGAGGAACAGGCTGCAATGCTGGGGAGACTGGCAGAGCCAGGAACTGGGTGAACGGTGCGGGCCTCTGGGGGCACGGGGCTCAGCTGCCATTTCCAGGGCTCAGTCCCGAGTAAGCGAGCCAGTGAACGCCCATTTTCCAAGATGGGCACTGAAGGCAGCAAGCGGGGGACAAGAACCGGACCCGGACATGGCTCCAGCTCCGGAAGCTGCCAGTCAGGGAACGAGGATGGTCCCCACCCAGGCACTCAGGGAGCCAGGACCCCAGGGCTGCAAGAAGCAGGTGTTAGTGCCCGGGTGCCCACTGAGTAGGTTCCCATGCCAAGGCTGAGCGCCCCCAACAGGCAGTGAGGGGTCGATGGACACCGCACCTGCCCTGGTGACCCAGGAGGGCTGTCATGGGTGGTGGTCCAAGGCCTGACACGGCGAAGACAGGATGAGGAAGATTCACGGAGACACGGGGCTGCAGATCAGTAAACTGAGTCAGCCGGGGGTAGTTCATCGAGGCCCCCGGCTGCGATTCTCAGGTCACCAGGCTTCATCAGCCTCCAGGCTGTCATCATGTGAGGCTCCCCGATTCCTGAAAGGCCACCCAGAGACTAAGAGTCGCAAGACAGGCTTTATTTCGCAGGGTCCACAATACCGGCTGGGCTGAGGCTGCCTCCGCGAGAGAGCACGACCCCCTCCTGCCTTTTTGCCCCCTTCTGATACCCTCCTCGTTTGCCGCAGGACCCCATGCCCCTCTGGGCTCTCTGAGCATGTACTGATAGGTTTTGCCGGGAGGACTCCAGGGGGTCTCACCACAGGTGATCCTGTTCTTCTCAATCCATTTCCTGATAGCCTTGGGGAGGTGGGGGCAGCTTAGGGCCTGGGCACCGCCGGGTGGCCTGAGAAAGCAAAGCTGTCCGCAGGCCAGCCCCTTGCTCAATAGTGACCTTTACTTTTGAGCTTGTTAAGCCCCCGGGACTCTACAGTCATACTTCGGGGAGCACTGAATGGGGGGGTCATCATACTTCGGGGGGCACTGAATGGGGTCATCATACTTCGGGGAGCACTGAGTGGGGGTCATCATACTTTTGGGAGCACTACATGGGGTCATCATACTTCGGGGAGCACTGTGTGGGGGTCATCATACTTCAGGGAGCACTGAGCGGGAGTCATTATACTTCAGGGAGCACTACATGGGGTCATCATACTTCAGGGAGCACTGAGCGGGAGTCATCATACTTCAGGGAGCACTACATTGGGGGTCATCATACTTCAGAGAGCACTACATGGGGTCATCATACTTCAGGGAGCACTACATGGGGTCATCAAACTTCAGGGAGCACTACATTGGGGGTCATCCTACTTCAGGGAGCACTGAATGGGGGTCATCATACTTCGGGGCGCCCTACATGGGGTCATCATACTTCAGGGAACACTACATGGGGTCATCATACTTCAGGGA
>PVHY01009213.1:27096-57635 GCA_004024945.1 Uropsilus gracilis | reverse complement strand
TTTTTTTTACCCTGGGGCTTTCCCACTTCACTAACATTTGTTAACTATCCTGTTCTTTTGTGCTCTTCACCTCCCCCGCCTTCTTCCCCCTCCTCCTCTCTCGCTCCATGGTTCAGTCCCATCGGTTGTTTTCATTTCTTCTTATTTGTTTGTTTGATTTTCCCTATATCCCTCATATAAGTGAGACCATCCTGTACTTCTCTTTTTCTTTTTGACTTATTATCCACAGAAAAAATTCTTGAAACAATAAAACAATTTAGTAAAATAGCCGGTTACAAAACCAACACACAAAAGACAGTAATTTTGTATAAAAAAAAGTCAAGCAGAAGAAGAATTTAAATAAGACCATCCCATTACTATTGCACCAAAAAACAAAAAAAAAAATAAGTACCTGGGAATAAAACTAACAAAACATGTGAAGAACAATACAAAGGAAACTTTAGAATACCCCTCAAAGAGATAGAACAAGACATAAGGAAATGGAAAGAATTGCCTGATAATGGATTGGAAGAATTAACATTATAAAATGGCCATCATCCCAAAAGCAATCTACATATTCAATGCAATCGCAATAAAAATTCCAGAGATAAAACAAAAATTACTGGAATTCATATAGAATAACAAAAGACCTCAAATATCAAAAAGCCTCCTGACCAAAAAAAGAGAAAACAGAGGTATTACTATTTCAGACTTCAAATTATAGTACAAAGTCACATTAATTAAAACAGCATGGTACTGGTACAAAAACAGACAATCAGACCATTAGAACAGAATTGAGTGCCCTGAAATAAAACCACGCATATATAGACAAGTAATCTTTGACAAATGAGTGAAAAACTTACATTAGAACAAGGATGACCTCTTCAATAAATGGTGCTGGGAAAATTGTACCACAACATGCCAAAAAAATGAACCAAGATAACTCCTTCACATGTGCAAAAACCAACTGAAAATGGATAGAAGACTTGGATGCAAGACCTGAAATATAAAATACAGAGAAGAAAACTTGGGCAAAACTCTCCATGAATTACAATTCAAAAATCCATTTCTGGGCACATCTATAGCTGGTCAAAAATGAAGGTAAACAAACAGCTGGGAGTACATCAAACTAAAAATCTTCTGTATAGCAAAAGAGACAATAAACTAAACAAAAAGAAACTCAACCAAATAGGGAAAAGTTTTGCCCTCCACAAAAGTGATAAGGGTTTGATAATAAAGATCCACAAGGAACTCACACAACTTAGTAAAAACAAAGCAAGAAGCCCAATCAGAAAATTGGGAGAAAAACTAAAAAGACATTCCCCAAAGAGGAAATACAAATGGCCAACAGGCACATGAAAAAATGCTCAGCATCACTAGCAATCAGGGAAATGCAAATCAAAACTACAATGAGATACTACCTTACCCCAGTAAGAATGGCCCACATTAAACAAAAAAAGGGGTGGAGGGAAACAACAAGTGCTGGCATGGATATGGAAAGGAAAACTTCTACACTGCTGGTGGGAATGTAAACTGGTCCAGCCATTTTATAGAAAGCAGTGTGGAGGACCCTCAAACTAATGAAAATGGAACTATCATTTGACCCAGAAATCATTCTTCTGAGAATGTACACAAACGAGATCTCAATATTGAAACAAAGGGTCACCTGTATCCAGATGTTTATTGCAGCACTATTTATAATTGCAAGGACATGGAACCAACCCAAATGTCCCCAAATGGATGAAAAGATGAAAAAGACATGGTATGTATACACAATGGAATATTACTCATCAATTAAAAATGACAAATTTGTTGAATTTGAGATAACATGAATGTATGCAGAAGAAGCCATAGTATTAGAAAACAAGTCATAAAAAAGACAGAAATCAAATGGTTTCATTAATATATGGGATATGAGAAAAAAACAAAAGGCCAGGAGGAAAAGTCAAAACAAGCTAATAACCAAATTAAAGTATACTGGGTTGGGGGGATAGGTGGGAGTGGTCAAGGAGAGCAGGTGGTGGATGAACCCTGGGGAATACAAAGATGTGAAATATATAAATAAATAATTAAAAAGTAAAATATTGATAATCAAATGTTAATCTTAACCTCTTTTCCATGGTCTCCTGGTTTGGTCTCCTTCTTCAGGGTGAGAAACTATGCTAATGACTATGGAACCACCAGCCAGACCAATGGAACTGACATTCTGGTTTTTTGATGTGTAACTGTTCAATGTTTAGGTCAATAATAACCTAAACATTTTACCTCATATCTCTAATAAATTTGCAACTCACCTTAGTGGTTAATTTGAGTTTAATCTAAAGTGGTTAATGGATTATTTTCTAGCAAATATATATATATATATATATATGTGTGTGTGTGTGTGTGTTTGTATGTGTGTATAGTCTTTTGAAAATTATAAAAAATGAGTAGTAGAGGATATAAACCAATCAAATGATGTGAGGGCATCCAGGTGAATGACCCTTGGACCCAGATTAATATTATATCCCAGTCACACCCTCTTCTTAACTCTTCTTTAAAAATTATGTTAAAAAAAATGTAGGTGAACTTATGTCCATACATGGAACTGTGTAACTCTCTTGGTTACAAGTGTGTGTTTATTTTTACCTTCTGTATCTATTTTTATATCTGTCTATCTGTGTATTTTTTTTTTTCTTGTGCAATTTTCTGAACCCTTGCAGTTTATGGTGCACAGATTTGGATGATCATCTAGCAGTATACAAAAAAGAAAAAAGAGAGAGGAGTTGAAGTAACCAGAGGGGATGCAGGGAGAAGGGGTAGGGTGATAAAGCAGGGATCATAAACTGACTAATAACTCTACAAATATGACCAAAATTTTAAAAATAAATAATTCTGTATAGTCCATTTGTTGCAAATATTTCAATCTAATATTGCTTTATACCCATATGAGTTGTTGTTCAATATTATTATATATTCCATATTACTTCTCTGATATAAAAAATTGTGTTTCAAAATACATGTGTCTCTATGAGGGTATGTAACGCATGCATGTGCATTTTAAATTATATTTTTATCATTTATGTCAAGAAGGTATTAAATATAACATGGAAACAAACAAAATTGCTGAATGAGATACTCTGATAATTGTTTATTCTTTATAGTTGACTTTGTTGTTCTAATTGATTTCCAAACAATAAACTAAGCAATGACCAACTCACCAACACTAGTCTTATAAAATCTAGATATTTAGTGGTTTTCAATGATTAGCAATGGATATGTAAATAAAATATGAGCACCCACATAGAAAGACCTTCTGAATTTGTGTTTGATTTTTCATTAAGTATCTTTTTTAAAGTTACCTAAATTCAATGACAGTTTTCTTTGTCCTATATTTGTTTGCCTTATCAGATTGATATCATCTCCATAGTATATGATTTTATAAACCTTATGAGCTTTTGTTGTAAAAAGTATTTCAAATATTCCATTTTTACTTGAAAATGTATCTTGTACTAATTAGCTCAGAAATTTTTCAGTACTGGTAATTTTAAGTTTTCTCCATTTTAATCTATTTCTAGTCACATGTGTGAGTTTCTATTTCAAATGGTAGTTAAGAAAATTATTGTGTTTGGCCTGACTATCTGCCTCAGCTACTCCTGGAGATCAAGCAGCCTCATCTGTTGCTGTCCAGGAGTGCAATTCTGCACTCAGGAAAAAAGTGCATAGTCCTAGAAAAAGAAAAGATCAGAGGACCAAACTAACAGCTTGCAGGGAGAGGAGTTAGAGTGACAAGAGGGGGTAATGGGGAAATGGGGTGGGGTGAGGAATAAGAGGTACAATACAGCCATGGAAACATGACCAATATTGTACGATAATTACAAAATTAAAAAAACTTAAAAAATATAAAGAAAAGAAAATTATTGTAGAACATGCACTGTCTTCTAATTGACTAAAACTCTCATTCTTCAAACAAAAACTAATGCACTTTATGTCTCTACTGTGTGTATATTTTCGAACTTCTAATATTTATTGAACATTGCTAAACATGCATGTATTATTCCTTTATTTCTTGTGGATACAAAATAAGGAGACATTGCCATGTAAATAATATCCACATTCACCAACATTTTAAATCCTTACTCCTAAGAAAAGCTCCATAGATTTTATTATCTTATATAATAATGGTACTACAATAGCAAATATCTGCACCCACCGTGTTTATAACTAAGGATTCAAAGACTAAACCAAAGTGTTAATTGTTGCATGAAAAAACAAAACATAACTTGCACTCAAGTATTTTTCAGTGTGCTTTCAAAGATATTACAGTCAACTGTGAAATAGCACAAATGGTGATTAATTACATGGATGAATAAAATCATATTGTTGATCAGGAAAAGGCTTTTTTTATATCTATGCTAATGATTTCTTCTAGCTTCAACCATGTTGCTACAAATGTCATAAGTTTGTCTTCTTTGCTTGATGAATAATATTCCATTGTGTACATATACCACAACTTTCTGATCCATTCATCTGTTTTGTGGCATTTAATGTTGTTTGCAAATTTTGGCTATTGTAAATAGTGCTACAATAAATATCTGAGTACAGTTGTCCTTTTGAATTAGTGCTTTTGTATCCTTTGGGTAGATTTCCAAGAGTGGGATTGCTGGTTTGAATGGTAATTACATTTTCAGTTGTTTGAGGAGTCTCCAAACAGATTTTTCATAGTGGCTGAACCAATTTGCCTTCCCATCAGCAGTGCAGAAGTGTCCCTTTCTCTTCACATCAGAGCCAGCACTTGTTGTTGCCCATTTTTTTGATATGGGCCATTCTTACTGGTGTAAGAAGGTATTTCAATGTGGTTGTGATTTGTATAGAAAAAGCTTTTTTGTAGATAAAGAGGTAATATTGAAATGAGCCTTGAGGATGGGTAGAACAGGTAGCATCAATAAACAGAATGAGTAAATGTATTAGATTAAAAAAACAAATGCCAAAATTCCAGTTTGATTAGAGTATACATTTTATTTAGGAGGCTATGATTATATTTGAAAAAACAGTAGTGAAAAGGAGTAATAAAAATTCAAAAATAATCATAGTGGGATTTTTTTGCTTATTTACAAAATGAGTGCATTTTTAAGGGGACCTGAGGAATAATCAGAAATAAATACCAAATAAATATCTGAATAACAAAAGACTAGTGCATATCATCAATACAATTTTTAAACATGGTACACAAATTAAAACTTCTACACGCAAATATTATGTTAATTGTAAAGAGTAATCTAACTCTGAAACAAAACATCACATAAACTGGAATTTGAAAAATAAAGAGAGGATGTGTAACCAACAATTGAGACATAATGAATCAATACAAAAGCACAGCTGTATAAAATCACTCTCTAAAATATTACAGATTTTAGCTCACAAAATATATGAAATTGACAGTCAACAAAACATCAATATTATAAAAATCTAAAGAAACTTTAAGTTAATATTTAATTCTAGAAATGATTTTCAAAACAAAAACATTAGCATAAACTACAAAATGAAGGATTGAAAACTTTGAATAAGCAAATACTAAGTTGTGAGTTCAGTGCGTGAGGGACTAAAGTAAGAGACTGTGACCAAGACATAGGATCCGGATAGAGTGGACCAGAATATAAATATAAAGGTGGTATGGTCTGAATATTTTTGTCTTCTCCCCAAATTTATATGTTGAAATTCTATCTCCAAGGAGATAGTAATAAGAAGTAGGGAGGTTATTAGGTCATGAGGGCAGAGTCCTTATAAATGAGATTAGTGCTCTTATAAAAGTGGTTCAAGAAAGCTTCCTTTTTCCAGAGCTATTACCAGCACCTGGCCTTGGGGTACCCTGATCTCAGACTTCCAGACTGTTTCTGCTATTTATGGTCCAGCCTGTCGTACTTTTTTATAGAAACCAGAGCACATTAAAACAAAGTCTCTTGAAAGAGATACTATAATGGCTCCTATGTTGGCTGTCTTTTACGCCGCTGACACAACCACCAATATCCATTTTTAACTTTTATCTTTCCTGCTGTGTTCCCCAGGAGACTGAGTTCTGTGAACTGAATTACCCATACTCCCTTAGCAGTTAACTTACCAAGAGGCTAGGCACATGGGATTCACAAGCAGGAAATGTTAGGATACGAGAAGAAAAAGCTCAGTCTTTCTTCCACAAGCCCTCCTTACTTCAGCAACTAGCTGTATTGGAAACATGCTATTTTCTTCTAGAAGAGTTTTCTGCATAGCTCTCACTTTCACTTAGCTGCTGCCATCCCTTCAGGATTAGTGGTCCTAGTAACTTCTGGCTGTTGTTAGTTTCTGGGGAGCTTGCATCTAGTCATTAATTTTTCTTTGTTTTAAAAATGTAAGGAAGAGAAAATCTGTCTTCCTATCCTTCTGGATTTTTTTGGGGGGATCTATTAATGAAATTGATAAGAAACAGGTTGCTTGTGTTGAAACTTCCTGCTGATGATGCCAACTCTAGGGGAAAATATCCTCATTGCCAATTGTCACACAAGCAACAAGCATAAGGCAATCTGTGTAGGTTTTTTATTGGTTCTAAAAGTTACACAGACATACCAGGCAGGCCCAGGGCTGAGGTTGTGGTGGTGGGCAACAGGTGAGCCCCCTGTGCTCTCCAAGAATCTTCACTGTCTTTCTTTCTGGTGTTATATCATGCTCATGCACAAGCTCTCTTGGACCGTCTGTGCCCATTTATCTCCTCTCTCCCAGGCTCAGGTGTGCACATTCACATGTGCACACTCCCACTAGGCCACACAATCATGGGGAGGGTGCAATACCCAAGGTGCTGGTTATAAAGTCTAATGGACAAAAAGCTTGATCAAATCATTTACCTTACACAGGTTAATAGGAGAAAAAAATATAATTGTGGCGGCCCCATCGTTATGGAATTTCATAATTGACCCAACCTGGTTGTTTTTCTACTGGTTAAAAACAAGTTAAATCAATACATTTGTGAAGAATTGATAAGAAAAAGAACTAAACATATCCCTCTCAGCCTTGAGTTCCCTATCTCTGGTGATAAATGAGTCTCTCTACCCCTTGGTTTAGGAAGATTACCTTCCACATGTGATATTCATTTCCTGTTTTGAAGGATTGTGTATACAAGTAGAAAATAAGGTAAGAATACAGGCAAATAGAAAGCACGGTAAGAGTACACTTGCTGTTTCCCCAGTCATTTTAATTCAAAATAATCAATATAACAAAATGGCATACTTTGGGGTAGCCTGCCTGGACACCCATCAGAATCTTATGAATTATGCTCTTTCTAACTAGAACTCTAACTTATATAATTCTAATGCCTGCAGGAATTGAGTCTAATTTGTTTGGAGTTATTATTAAATATAAGGAAAATCAGAGGGTGGTGAGGAATTGTGTGTCATTGAAATAGAAATGAATAGCAATAGAAAAAAATGTTCACTGCATCCATACAAGCAGAAGACAAATGAACTTGAATTGTAAGGGGGTAATAAGGTTGAATTGGGGAGGATGTTGTCCCATCTTTGTAAGAAGATGCAGCTGAGTAAGAAGACAGCACTGTGGGCACAGATTAGTGAAGCATTGCAAGGGAGATGAAACCTCATGAGAAGAGAGCAAAGGCATGAGAAGAGAGCAAAGGCATGAGAAGAACATGGGATGAGAGCATAAGAATGTATGCAGGGAGAATGAGACACACAAGCTCAGATTGGAGAGGAGGAGGAAGGAGCGGGCACCCTGTCATCATCCTGTGCATGGCTTGGGCTGCAGCCGGGCAGAAAAGGAAAG
The DNA here is from genome assembly GCA_004024945.1 of Uropsilus gracilis. Classification (NCBI taxonomy): domain Eukaryota; kingdom Metazoa; phylum Chordata; class Mammalia; order Eulipotyphla; family Talpidae; genus Uropsilus; species Uropsilus gracilis. Next base: position 49,871 of record PVHY01009213.1, on the reverse strand, counting down.
CCGCAAGCTTTTGGAAAGCTGGACTTGGTTACGTCTGATCCTGAGAAGGGTGACTTGATGGAAAGAAGTCTTGGTTACATCTGTCCCTGAGAAGAGGGATTTTGTTGGAAATCTGAACTTGGTGTTGACTGAACTGGCGTGAGGTGTCCAGGGACCTGGGTGGCCCTGAGGATTTTTGGTTCTTTACCCTCTCATTAATAAATCCTGTTTCTGTTAACCTGGTCTTGCATTGCTGTGACATGTGTGTGAACAGCCCTGGCAGTGGCAGTTTTAAAGACAGGGTTTTCCCTTGTGAGGGAGTCTGAGGTAATTTGCTTGCCTCTCACCCACTAATAGCATTATAATCTTTTTGTGTTTAAAACTATTTCTAAATAGGGTCAGAGTTTTGCTAAAAAAGAGTAAGAAATTTTATTTCCATTGGTATTGATGAGATTAATTTAATTGTGATTATCTATCTTAGCTTGATAACATTTAAAATTTAATCTATCAATGTTCCTTGCTTTGATTCCATTCTCACCAACCAATTACAAATGTGTGCCTACAGAGAGAGAATGTGTTGATCAGGCAGATTTCAGGTCTTTCAACAACTGTGATTTTTTTTTTTAAGTCACTGTGAACTAATAGATAACAGTTATGCTTCTACTGTTATGCTCTCTTGACAAATTGATCTTTTTCAGATGTTTTACTAACATTGGACTTTTGAGTGTTTATTTGGCAGTTCTAGCAGAGAAGCACAGCTTCTTGTATACCCTCGATGAAGAACTGTCCGTCTCTATTTGGGGAAGTCTGTCCTCTTTGACCGAGCAGGCAGCTTGTGGAGGGACAAACATGGAGTGGTGAGGGAGGAAGGGGATGCTCGCCTAGCCAGCCAGATCAGCCGAATTAACCCTGGGGGTTAATGGGGTGACAGATGTTGCAGCCGGATCACCCTCATATCCTAACATTGGAGTTTTGAAAGCAAGACCCTAAAACATCTGCATTTGTATTTGACTTGCTTTTGCTTTGTCCTAATGCCTAACATGTTTAGGAGTACTCAGAAGAATATGGGCTGCTAGATTAGGGGACATAATTGTCTGGTAGACTTGCTTTTGGGGGAGACCTTGGAATAGAATCTTGATAAAGAACTCCCAGAAGCTTATTTCTCATTGTGTGCCAAAAAGAACTGACCTGATTGGAGGAAATAAAAAGATTAGGTCTGTTATTCTTTAGTTCCTAAGTGCTATTTAGAATTCTGGTAGATAATAAAATTGTCTTTCCACACTGCACAGAGAATATATTTGTAGTCAAACGCTCCTTTTTAAAACTATTATGTTGTCTTTAGCAAACCATTGCAATTTTATATATATTTCATTTAACCAATTCTTCAACTTTCTCTCTGATGTGAGTATTTGTTACTTGGCACAAATATTAACTTTCATGCTATTTTATATTTTTATGAAAGTTTTGTCCATACAATCATTTTGTCACTTAATTTATCTGTGACATTCTGTGCCAATAGATTAGCTAAAATACCTTTCAGATGGAAGTTTCTAAGTTGTCTGTGTGTGTTCAAGAGAACAAAAAACTGGTAATCAATTTCGGTTGACAATCAATTCACTTTCAGACATTGTATTTCTATTGTAATACTTTCCATTGAATAGGAATTTCATTCAACAGTATCTGTAACACCACTTTTATCTCCTGTGCTCCTGCCTTAAAGTCAGCAAATTAAGTGTTTCAAACAAAATCTTTGTTAGGCACATTTAATTCATAAATATAATAATCAACTTTTCTCATAAGACAGATTGTATGGTAATAACAAGAACAATAAAAACACTTTTAAATATCAAAAGTACCTTCCAAAATCAGTTGTGGTTATTTAGGAATATTTGAGCATGCAGCATACACTATGAAAAAACTTTTTAAAAAATGCTTGCAAAATCATGCTTTGGTTTTAATTTTATAACCCTGTTTTTAAAAAAGTGGAATGTGTTTGACAAATCAGGAAAGCAATTTACTTTCTTCAAAATTGCATGGGAAATTTTAAGAAATAGTAGGTGATAATTCTATTCTTTTTAAAAATAATGTATTTATATATATATATATATTTCACATCAATTTAATCTCCATTTAATCTCCAGGGGTCACCCACCACTTCCCCTCCCTGACCATTCCAGCTGGTCCCCACCCTCACATTGTGTATTTTCATTTGGTTGTCCTTTTATTACTGAAACCATTTGGTTTCTGTCTTTTTCTTTCTGACTCATTTCTACTACTATGATTTCTTCTAGGTACATCCAAGTTTCAATTAATTCATCAGATTTGTCATTTTTAATTGATGAGTAAATGCTCCATTGTGTATATATACCACATCTTCATTCTCTTCTACTACTACTATACACTGAGGAGATATATCATTTATCTCTATACTCTACTTGTCTTTTCTCCTACCCTTCTAGCTTCTATGGAATTTCTAATGAATCTCCAATACCAATAGCTGCAGCAGTAGAGGCAGCAACAATAGCCATCAAATTTATATATTATTTACATAATATGTGCTTAGCATTTTGTTAAACCCCTTATAATATTCAATTTGCCACTTCTCAGTGCTAAAGCAGGTAGCAGTGTTCCCTACTTTACAAATGAAGAAATGAAAAACAAGGCAAATAACATTCCCAAAGTCACATAACTAATAAACTACTACTCTTAAATTCCTACTCAGGTTCATTTGATACCGAAGCTGTGTATTTATCCAATATGTAATTATCTTCCATGGATATTAAGTTAATGAAATTACTTTGATTTCTGAGGGATTTCAAGTGCTATGTGATTGAAAATCATGTATTCTTGATATTTATACATGCTTATCACTTGTTCAAGGTGTGGAACTATAACCCAAACAAGCCACATCATGAGCTTTTAATAGCTCTTAATGGAAATTTTAATTCTTAGGGAACAAAGAACATACAGTTTATCAGCTGAATCATAAGCTGGGCAACTTATGTCATAGTGAGATCACTGAAATATGCACTAGATCACTTTTTGGTAGAAGCCGTTAGAGCATTAATGTTCACATGTTTCTGAATACTGTTTATATTTAGAATTTATATTAAGGTTAATTTATTTATTGCAACTCATCACATTCTGTTAAGCCCTTGAAATTTGCAGATAAAATATACATAGAATTTACTTCTGAACTATTCCTGAAAAATCAAGGGAACATGTAATATAAACTTATATTTTCATCAGATCTTTAAACTGAAGAATAATCTTTTGAAAAACACTCAAAAATAGGACAAAATTTTCTAATGTTTGCTTGAATGCAACCAGTCATATGACATTGGACAAATCACTTCTTTCTGGGTCACCAACATTCAACCACCAAATAGGGGCATAAATATTATATCACTGCTCTATTCTTCCATGTCCTGAATTGACTAAAATTCTAACCACTTGGGTATTTAATGAGCTTCTGTCAGGCATCATAAATGAGTGAGAATATTTGCCCTTCAAATTTTCATTTGGTCCACTCTAGTACATACCTATGCTTACCAGAACGCACACAAATTAACAGGAACTAGAGTATTTGGCTTATACAGAAAAACATTTTACTTTGTAAACAAATATTTGATGATCCCCAGTTAGAAAATGACTATGGTTTTATGAAAGAATATAATAATTAACTATCAAAAATCAATTGGTGGAGAATGAAAAACTCTTGTCCAGAATTTCTTGCCTACTCTCTGGGGTACAGGCATTGGGATTATGAGAAATTCAAACGGAATAGGAAATCCCAATAGACCTTTAGTTCAGACTTTATTATGAACATTTTTTGCTTTCGAATTTCACATGGAAATTCCTGATGACAGTTTTCTTTTAACTGTCAATGGATTCTGGTTATTGTCCAACTCATCATTAGCAGCTATCATAAAATCAACACTAAAATCTCCAGTGTGTGGTGGTAAACTCATCACTCTTATGTTAACTGGCATCATAATTCCGGCCAAGTTATAAGCTGAGAAACACAGCTGGCAACTTGGACTTGCTCTGTCAAATAGCAAGTCTCTGGGTATAGATTTGAAATCTGGCACAGTCCATATTTTTACTTAACAATAATAATTAATGATATATTATCAAATTAATTTATTACAAAGAAACTGAAACTCTTAGAAATGGTTATCTTATAGTGCTTTCTGTCATATTCTGAGTACTGCCTCTTCTTGTTCACAATGTTGCCACTAGTCCTCTGTTTAGATAATACTTTCCTAAAGAACAATGGTAAATAATTTCATACAGACAGATTTTGGAAGGAAGCTGACTATTTTTCTACCTAATAGGTACTACAAAGTTTAAATTTCATGAAGCAATCTTTTATATGATGGCGTGGAACTACCCAAAGAAGAAGAGATTCTTGTTAAAGGAGAATTAAAGACAATAAGTGTTGAGTTATTATACCTTCCAAAATTAAATTTCTTAATTCAAGAGATAAAAAAATGAGACACCAGATTCTCTTGGAACTTCACAATCATGTACTTTTAAAAGAAATTGTCCTACACGTCTACAGATGGCAAAAACAATGAAGGAAAACATTAGCAGTTATGACTACATCAAACTAAAAAGCTCTGTACAGCAAAAGAGACAATAACCAAAAAAAAAAAAGAATCCCAACCAAATGGGAGAAAATTTTTGCCTTCATAAAAGTGATAAAAGTCTGATAACAAAGATCCACAGAGAACTCACACAATTTAACAAAAACAAGACCAAATATCCTGTCAAAAAGTGGGGAAAAGATCTAAAAAGACATTTCTCTAAAGAGGAAATACAAATGGCCAATAGGTATATGGAAAAAAATGCTCAATGTCACTAGCAACCAGGGAAATACAAATCAAAACCACACTGAGATAATCTCTCACACCAGTAAGAATGGCCTATATCAGAAAAATGGGTAACAACACGGGTGGTATGGATGTGGAGAAAAAGGATCACTTTTATGCTGCTGGTGTGAGGGTAAACTGGTCCAGCCACATGGAAGGCTGTGTGAAGGACCCTCAAATTACTGAAAATGGAACTACCATTCGATCCAAAGATCCTACTACTGGGAATCTTCCCAAAGGATACAAGCACACTAATTCAAAAGGACATGTGTACTCAGATGTTTATTGCAGCACTGTTTACAACTGCCAAATTATGGAAACAAACCAAATGCCCCCAAACTGATGAATGATTGAAAAAGATGCAACGTATTTACACAATGCAATATTATTATGAAATCAAAACTCACAAATATGAGACATTTGTGATGACATGGATGATGGAATCATATTAGCAGAAATAAGTAAAAAAGCAAAAGTCAGAAACCATTGATCTCACTTATAGATGGGATATAGGAATAAAAAACAAAGGCCAGGAAAAAAAAAAGTAAGCTAACAGGAGCTGGGGCAGGATGATAGGGAAGGGGTGGGACAAGGGAGAAATTGAAGAAAGGAGGCGCACAGGAAGATTGAGGAGGGCTCTTGGGTGATGGGGTGGAGGGAGGACTCTGGGAAATGCAACAATGTTAGGTATATATATATTTATACATATATATGTATATATGTGTGTGTATATGTTATATATGTATATATGCTATATATACTTATATGCATGAATATGTAAACAAAATGATTAATTAAAAATTAAAGAAAGCAATTGTCCTAGAGAATCTGCATTATATATAAGTAAGGAAATATTCACATAACTCAGTATGATAGAGTAAAATTAGGTAAATTTTAGATTATTCAGAGAAATTATAATACAAATAAAGCTGTGCTCATTCGAACTTTCTCATATATTCATAGCTTGAAAAACTTGCCTTACTATTAGATACATATTTTTTCAATTTATTTGACATATTTATTTGAAGTGATTACAAACTATACATTTAAAGACAAATAATGCACATTAATGACATGCTGCTATTTATAGCAACCTCCTGGGCATATTTTCCAGAACTCCAGTAGGAATTTAATTGCAATATTTCCAAATTATGATTCAAAGTACCTTACACAAATCAACTGCTACAATATTCAGTGCTAAAGATTGTCATGAAGGATGGTGAGGACATATGTCTCTCTGAGTTAACTTTCTTGGGATTTTGATATTTACATTGCAATATTGACCCCCAATGAGTCTGATCTGTATAGAGCTAATTATATGGTACTATTAAAACAGCTTGCAAGAGATACTGACAGTTGGAAAGGCCTAATGACCAGCTGGATGGGAAAATTTCATGTTGTCAGAATGGTAACTTTGCCAGGATTTTTACATGCAATTTATTTGCTACAAACATTAGCACCTAAATTTTATTTTAAAATAAATTTAATCTGTTAAGTTCAATTGGAATATGAAAGAGCTGCAAATAATAAGTACTATATTCTATATTTTATGAATGCAAATATTATCTAAATTTATGTAGACTGTATAGACTAATTTTATGCTAAATTTAGTTAAATACTAATCAATGTATATAAAAATATTTCCTAATATAGTGAGTAACTATGAAATATTTAAAAATCAAATGATGATTTAGGGAACAAAATCAAACTAGTTATACAATGTGTGTTTAGTATTATGTACCTTAAATTGTTTGAAGATATATTTCTCTTTAAATCTAAGTGTCTCAACAGACTAAACAAAAAGATTAAATCATTTTTATTTTGAGTATTTACTAAATATTAGCTAATTCATTCTATATAGCAATGCAATGATATATGATTTCTAGTGTTGGATTCTTTACACTAATATAAAAATGCATTTAATCAGTAGAAAAAAAGCTATTTGTTATTCTCAAATTTCAAATTTTCTTGTATTAATCTGATAATCTCATTGCATTCTTATTAGACAGAATGGTCTAACTAGCTGAAAACTGCTTCATATTCCCATCAACAATTCCCAATCAACATATCATGTTTCCATATAAAAACAGCATCAAGGGCATCAACAGTTGGAATATGTTGAGGAAAGACCATGTACTGAGCATTACTTTTTTTTTTTTTTTGAGACTAGGTCTTGCTATTTTTGCCCATGGATCCCCAGGCTCTTTTTGCCCAGGGTACCACCAGACTCAAGCAATACCCAGCCTCAGCTTCCCAGGTGACTGGGATTACAGGCACGCGCCACCACACCCAGCTATTTTTTTTTGGAACTAGGTCTCGCTACGGGCCCCAGGCAGGACTCAAACCGCGATCCCTAGCCCCGGCCGCTTCATAGGCTGAAGCTTACAGGCACGAGCCACCGTGCCCGGCCCATGAGTTCAGGCTTCTGCGAGTGGCCTTTGAAGGTTATCTCCTCTGCTTCCTTTTGCAGTTTTGGTGTGGGGCCCATTATCCCCTCTTTGATCATCCTCTCCTCTCCCTTGATGAGGGGAGGGTATGTTGCTCTCTTTGAATGTATCTCCAAATTAAAGTCCCGGGTTCTGGCTCAGACAGTGAAGAAGTGCTCCTGGTGACATCGTGTCTCTATGGTTGTTTTTCTGGTCTTACTTATACTGGTTCACTTGGTTGTTCATCTGCTGTGTCCAGCTCCGGTCTATGGGCTGGACTTTTGCTTGGTCCCTCACCCGTTCTATGTTGGGGTTGCTGTTGCACCTATTCTGGTTGCTCTGAAGTTTAGCTGGAGTAAGAAGTAAGAGAGAGATGGAGGGCCCCCCAAACCCCCCAGAGAGATGGAGGACCCCCCAACCCACCCCCCCTTGCCCGCACGCTGGAAGGTCCCTGCGTGGGGGCGGGCCAACCCTGGGACCGCTCGCCAGTCCATGCGCCCCAGCTTCCAGGGGCTGGGGTCTTCACGGTGCCGCCCAGGCCGGCTTGTAAGTGGCCGCGGCCACTTACTGGCAGGTGGGGATTACCCCAACCCCTGTTCCCCACGGGGGAACTCACCCAGGAGGCCCGGGACGCCCCTCGCTCCCCGCTGGCAAGGGAGCTCCGAACGCCAGGATCCCACCTGGGCCACGAGCAGCTGCCTCTGCACACTGGTGCACGGGGCTCAAGGCCCCGCCCTGTTTCCCGCACCCGAGGTCCCGGCGTGGGGGCAGGCCGATCCGGGGACCACTTGCCCGTCCATGCACCCCGGCTTCCGGGGGCTGGGGGCTTCACGGTGCCTCCCAGGCTGGCTTGTAAGTGGCCAATGCCACTTACTGGCGGGTGGGGATTTCCAACAGTGTGCTATTGACATATAAGCCTATTATTATTTTTGTATTATATAAATTATGTATATATATATATTTTTTTTTCCACATCATTGTAATCCCTAGGGGTCACCCACTTCCCCCCCTCCCTGGCAGTTCCAGCTGGCACTCCCCTCCCCATTGTGTACTTTCATTTGGTTGTCCATATATTAGTGAAACCATTTGGTTTCTTTTTCTTTCTGATTTGTTTCTGGTAATGTTTCTTCTAGGTATATCCATGTTACCACAAATTAATCATCCAATTTATCATTTTTAATTTATGAGTAATATTCCATTGTGTATATACACCACATGTTTTTCATCCATTCATCTGCTTTGGGATATTTGGGTTGTTTCCATGTCCTTGAAATTATAAATAGTGCTGCACTAAACATCTGAGCACAGGTGTCCTTTTGTACCCACATTGAGTACTCCTTTGGGTAGATTCCCAAAAGAGCTATTACTAGGTTAAATGACAGTTCCGTTTTCATTTTCTGAGGGTCCTTCATACTGCCTTTTATAGTGGCTAGACCAGTATGCATTCCCACCAGCAGTGTAAGGGTGTTTCTTTCTCTCCATATCCCAGCCAGCACTTGTTACTGCCTGTTTTTTTGAAGTGGGACATTCTTGCTGGTGTGAGGTGGTAACTCATTGTAGTTTTGATTTGCATTTCTCTGATTGCTAGTGAAGTTGAGCAGTTTTTCATGTGCCTGTTGGCTATTTGTATTTCCTCTTTGGAGAAGCATCTTTTTAGTTCCTCTCCCCAATTTTTGGCCGGGTTTCTTGATTTGTTTATGCTAAGTTGTGTGAGTCCTTTATGGATCTTTGTTATAAATCCCTTATCAATTGTATGGAGGGTGAAAATTTTTTCTACTCTGGTTTCTTTTTGTTTCCTCTGTTGTCTCTTTTGCTGTACAATACTTTTTTTTAAATGTAGTCCCAGCTGTTTATGTTTTCTTTTTTTTTTCTGACTATGGATGTATCAAGAAATAGATTTCTGAATTGTAATTCATGGAGGGCTTTGCCCAAGTTTTCCTCTATGCATTTTATGGTTTCAGGTCTTATATCCAAGTCTTTTATCCATTTTAAGTTAGTTTTTGTACATTGTGTTAGAGGGGTGTCTTGGGTCATTTTTTTTTTGCATGTCTTGATCCAGTTTCTCAGCACAATTTATTGAAAAAGTTATCTATATCCCATTGTACGTTTCTCACTCCTTTGTCAAAGATTAGATGACTATATATGTGTGGTTTTATTTCAGGGCACTCAATTCTGTTCCATTGGTTGGATTGTCTGTTATTGTACCAGTACCATTCTTTTTTGATTACTATTGCTTTGTAGTATAATTTGAAGTTTGGGATAGTAATACCTCCATTTTCTCTCTCTCTCTCTCTCTTTTTTTTGATCAGGATATTTCTTGCTATTTGGGGTCTTTTGTTATTCCATATGAATTTCAGTATTTTTTGTTCTATCTCTTTAAAAGATGTCATTGGAATTTTTACAGGGATTGCATTGAATCCTCAGATTGCTTTTTGGAGGATGGTCATTTTGATGATGATATTTCTTCCGATCTATGAGCAGGGAATGTCTTTCCATTTCCTTATGTATTCTTATATCTCTTTTAACAGTGTTTTAGAGTTTTCTTTGTATAGTTCTTTCACATGATTTGTTTGACTTTTTTCCCAGGTATTTTTTTTTTCGGTGTGGTGGTAAGTGGGATTTTTAAAAAAAATGTCTTCTGCTGCTGCTTGTTTTTTGTCATAAAGAAAAATTACTGACTTCTGTGTGTTGCTTTTGTATCTGGTGACCTTACTGAACTGGTTTATTGTTTCAAGAAGTTTTTCTGTAAAATTTTTTGGGTTCTCCATGTAAAGAATCATATGATATGCATACAATGATAGCTTCAATTCTTCTTTTCCTATTTGTATCAATTTTATGTCTTTCTCTTGCCTTATTGCCCTAGCTAGTACTTCTAATATGATATTAAAAAGTAGTGGAGAAAGTGGGTATCCTTGCCTGGTTCCAGATCTTAATTGAAATGATTTGAGTTTCTTCCCATTTAAGATGATGTTTGTTGTCGATTTGTCATAGATGGCTTTTGTTATGTTGAGGTATGTTCCTTTTATCCTCAATTTTTCAAAAACTTATGAATGGGTGTTGGACTTTATCAGATGCTTTCTCTGCATCTATTGATATTATCATATGGTTTTTTGCTTTTCTAATTTTTGATGTGGTGGATTATGTTAATTGATTTCTGGATGATGAATAAGTCCCACTTAGGCATGATGAATAATGCTTATTATGCATGATTAGATTTGATTTGCCAGGAATTTAAAAATTTTGCATCTGTGGTCACTAGGGAAATTGGTCTATAGGTTTCTCTCTTGGTGCTTTCTTTAGTTGGTTTTGGTATATGTGTGATGTTTGCTTCATAGAATGTGTTTGGCAGTTTTCCTTCTTTCTCAATTTTTTTTGAAAAGTTTTGGTAACACAGGCATTATTTATTTTTCGAATGTCTGGTAGAATCTGCCTGGTCCTGGTATTTTGTTTTTTGGGAGAGTTTTGATGACTGCTTAGATTTCATGCTTATGTTTGGTTTGTTTAAGTTCTCTATTTCTTATTTGTTCAGTTTGGGATGGTTATATCTTTCTAAGAATCTATCTATATCATCCAGATTGTTGTATTTGTTTGCATAGAGGTGTTTTTAGTAGTCTCTGATTATCCTTTGCATTTCTGCTATGTCTGTTGTAATTTCTCCTCTATCGTTTGTGATCCTGCTTAGTTGAGTGCTCTCCTTTTCTTTGTAGCTTTGCAACTGGTTTATGAATTTTGGTTATTTTTTGGTTTTGTTGATCTTCTGGATCATCTTTTTGGTTTCTATATTATTTATTTCTTCTTTCATTTTTATTATTTCTTGTTTTCTGTTGTTTTTTGGATTTTTTTATTGCTCCTCTAATTCTTCAAGTTGATAGATTGTTATTTTTTTGTTTTGTTTCTTGTTTTTTTGATATGAGCTCGTACTGCTATGAATCTTCCTCTTCTATATGCTTTTGCTGAGTCGCACACATTTTCAAATTATGTGGCCTTGTCCTTTTTCTCAATGTAGGTTTTAATTTCATCTTTAATTTCTTCGATTACCCATTCTTCTTTTAGTAACATATTGTTCAGTCTCCGTGTGTTGGACACTGTTCTTGCTTTCTCTTTCTTGTTAATTTCTAGTTTGATGCCTTTATGATCTGAGAAAAAAGTTGGTATAATTTTAATTTTTGTGTATTTATTTTTCAAGTTTGCCTTGTGCCTTAATATGTGGTTAATTTTAGAGAAGGATCCATGAGCATTTGAAAAGAAGGTGTATTCCTATCCTTGGGTGTGCAGTGTTCTGTATATATCAATTAGGTCCATTTGGTCTAGGTCTTCTTTTAAAACTTTTGTGTCCTTTTTAGTTTCTGTTTTTGTTTTTAATCTGTCCTTTGATAAGAGTGGGGTGTTAAAGTCTCCTACTATATGTGTTTTTGCCAATATTTGATTTCAATTCTACTAGTAGCTGCCTTATGAATCTTGGTGCTCCCTCATTTGGTGAATATATATTGAAAACTGTTATGTCTTTTGGTTGGTTGAGGCCTGAACCATTACGTAGTGACCATCTTTAATCTTTGTCACTTTTTTAAATTTTGAAATCTGCTTTATCTGCTATGAGAATGGCTACAAAGCCATTTGGCGGGGTCGTTAGCTTGTATGATTGTTTCCCATCCTTTTACCTTAAATCTGTGCGTATCTTTAGGGATTAGATGTGTTTCCTGGAGGCAGTAGAATGTTGGGTTCTGCCTTTTGATCCAATCCACAACTCTGTGTCTTTTGATTGATGATTTTAGACTATTGACATTTACAGTAATTATTGATGTTTGAGGCTCTAGCGTTGGTTTTCTGGCCATCATTTCGGGGTTTGATTTGGATTCTTGTTATGTTTGCTCTATTTATTCTTCTGAGGGCTTTGGCTTTGAGGCTTCTTGCATGATTTCTTGGAGTGGGGATTTGGTGGTAGCAAATTTCTGGAGACTTTGAGAAGATTCTAATTTTTCCTTCATAGGAGAAGGATAGCTTTGCAGGGTACAGTATTCTTGGTTGGTACTTTTTGTCTTGAAGTTTTTTGAAGTGTGGCTCCATTCTCTCCTTGCTTAGAGTGTCTCCAGAGAAATCTGATGCCAGTCTAATGGGTTTTCCTTTGTAGGTTATGCATTTCTTCTCTCTAGTCATTCTTATAATTTTTTCTTTATCTTGGGCTATTGGGAGTTTTATAATGATGTATGTTGCTGTAGTTTTTCTTTCATTAAAGTATTTTGGTGTCCTTTTTGCTTCTTGTATGTCTATTTTCATTTTGTTCTTCAGATTTGGGAAATTCTCTTCCTTTATTGTGTTAAAAAGTCTTTCATTTCCTATGTCTTTTTCTTCTTCTGGAATTCCAATCACTCTTATATTTCCTTTCTTTAAGGTATCTGACAGGTATCTGATTTTTTTCTTCTTCTTATTGCTTTGTTTTTCTCTTTTTCTCTCTTTGTTCTCTCTATTTCTGTATCCTCTAGTGTGCTGATTTGTTCTCCCATTAATTCTAGTCTGTTTTCATGGCTTTTCCATGCATTTTTGAGCTCTTCTATTACTCCTCTTATAAACTGTATTTCCTTCATTTTCTTATTTAGGGTTTCAATATCATTCTTCTGTTTAACAATGACAATGTTCATTTTGCTGCATTCTTTTTTATAATTTTCTTCTTCACCTCTTATCTTGTTGAGTGCTATTATAATGTTGTGTCTGAATTCTTTATTTGACATATAAGACTTTTTTTATGTTGTCCCTGTGGGTTTCTGTACATTGTTTATCCTGTGGTGATGAATTGTTTTCCTTTTGGTTTACTTGAGTAGTTGTGTTTCTCTTTGGGTTTGCTCTATGCCTTGAGCAACAACTGCTCTGGTATTGGTTGGCATGTTGTTGTCTTCTACATTATAGTTAGTTCTGCCTTTGTATTGGAATCATTTCTTGTTTCTTTTGGCTGTTTAGAGATAAGACTTTTCCTTCTCTGCACTGGTGCTGTGCAGGGCACTGGCACTTCTGAGCTGTGGGGTCTGCCTGATATTCCACAGATCCACTCTGCAATATGGCTCTCTCTGAGCCACTGTGCTGTTACAGCTGAGTCTTTGCAAGAGATGCTAAAAGCTAGAGTCTTTGAAATGCAAACCCCCAAATCCAAGCTCCTATTGCTGTTGGTTGTCAGGGAGATGGGAGCTGTGGATGGGGTGGGGGCTGGCCACGCTCTGGCCTGGCACCAGAACCTCCTCTACTCTCGGCTCTGGCCTTGTATTCCACAGATAGACTCTGCAATCTGGATCTCTCTCCTTTCCCCCATTTTTGAGTGAAACTTTCATCTTGTTTTTGTTTAGTTGTGTGAGTTATTTGTGGGTCTTTGTCATCAGGACTTTATCACTTTTGTGTAGGGCAAAAGATTTTTTGTCATTTCATTGAGTTTCTCTTTGTTTTGGTTATTGTCTCTTTATATAGAAGTGTTTCAATTTTATGTAGCCCTAGCTATTTATTCATTTCTTCAGTGTTTTAGCATCTGTAAATGTGTCCTGGAAGAAATGAAATGCAAATTCTTTGAGAACAGGGACAAAATTCATCTTGAATACTTAGTATCTTGAACATATCTGTAATATAGCAAAAACTCATTAAGCATTTTTTAGCAGATTATATATGATGCTTTTGAATCTATGTATGTAAATTCAAAATATAATATAGAGAGTTGTTATATGTGGTAACTAGAAATAGAAAAAGGAACACCTGAACCTTATCCCAATTACATAGCAGTTTACAAAGTCAAAATCAGATTATAAGTAGGTAGATAAATATACAGTTAAATATTGGACAAATAGTAAGGTACATTTTATATTTCCAGTTTTGATTTTATATCTTCAGAAATAAGGAACACTTATTAGATAACTATGAATTTGTTTGTGAAGGTCCTTAAGTATTATAAATATTTATAGGTGAGACACCCCACAAATACCTACATAATATATAATATATAATTTACTATCTCATATAATATATGGCATATATACATACCTATACACACATGTTTTTTATATATATATATATATATCACCTCTTTCTGTTATCAGGTGAGGTGGTCACCCATTTTAATTTAGACAATGAGGATTTTTCCACCCACACACAGTTTCCCCGAGTCAAACTTTTATGGTAAGGGTACACACAAAGTTTTATTTACAAATAGGAGAAGACAAACCAAAAGAGGTAAATAGTCCACATCCTCACAAGTGTCCCAAATAGAAAAGAACCCTGCTTCTGCTCCTTGGGAACTGTGTGGGTTTTACCTCCGTCTTAGTGCAGTTCAGTCTAAAATTCCCAGTTCATACCCTTGTCTTCTGCTCTCAATCACTGTAAACAGCATTGAGTAGATTCTGCAACAATCATAAGGTTTGATTCAGGACTCTTTCTCTCTCTGGGTCATTAGGGCAGTTCAACACTCCATCATGAACACCTCTTTTCTGCCTTCATCTATCTCCCAACCTTTGAAGACTGTAAAACTGGGAGTCCCTAAAGATACAACAGCTCTAGGGTCCTTTTCTTTCTGAAGCAAAACTGTCAGCTCTTGATGCCAGATGTTTCATACCAAATTAACTCTCTTCTCAAAGCTAGTTCAGATCTCCTTCCTACAAAGCTCAAACAGAGCTCCCCCAAAAGCTCTAACTCTTTCAAGAGTTCTGTATCACCTCTCTGAAAATCTACATTAGATCTTGCCTGGAAAAACTCAAATTTCCCCCTAAAGCTCTATCTCACATCTCCCCCCAAAAAAACTGGAGACCCAATCCAATCTAATCCAGTTCCACACATATCTCATAAAATCCAATCTAATCCCCTTCTCTCCTCCAAGATAATCTGATCTCAAAATCCTCTTCTTTCTATCTGCAGTCCCTGCACTTTTCTCTTGTCCCCTTTTCCTTGCCTTCTCTCCCACCTTGAATCCTAATGAAGTGGATTATCAGTCACACTCTGGCTTGGTCCAGCTATAACTCCCAACCTGGGCCTTGGAACAATAGCACAGAGAATTAAATTAGCATAATATTGACCAAGTTTTACCTAAATTCTAAAATACTAAAGCAAAAGTTCATCAGCCATACCCTGGTCTGGTCAATCATATGGCTCCCCATCTGAACCTTGAAAGAATAGGTGCAGGAGTTAAGTTAGGATAGTATTGACAAAGCCTTACTTAAGAGTTACAAATCAAGGTAAAAGAAGGATGCACCATTGTATCTACTGGCTTCATTTCAAGTTCAATCTGACAAAATTGGCTGTATACATCCACAAATAAAAGATAACACAAGTAAAATTATGCAAGCACATTATCTCCCTTTTTAGAGCTTGTTGTGGTATAATTGATAAACAAAAAATGACACCTATATACCATATACAATTTATGAGTTTGAACATGAACAAATACCATGAAACCATCACTACCTATATTAAAGTAATAGACATATCCATTTACAACACGTGCCTATGTCCTTTATTTTGTTTAGTTTCAATGGTTAAAAATAGTTAGCATGATGGGTACCCTCTAAAGAACTCTTTCAAGTTCACAATACAGCAATTTTAACTTTACTTTATTGAACAGCAATAGATAAATCTTATTTCATCTTACATAACTGAAATTTCATACTCATTAAAAATCTCTACATTCCCCCTCCTTCCAGTCTTTGGCAATTATCATTTATTTTTTGTTTCCATGATTTTCAATATTGTAAATTTCTTATATAGGAATCATTAGTCTTGGAAAAAATTTTGGGCATGAAACCAAACGTGAAAGGCAACAAAAGCAAAAATACACTTCTAAGTCTACAACAAAATAAATTAGATTTTATATAACAAAGAAACAATGAAAGAAGAAAACAATCTAAAGAATGGGAGAAAATATATGTGAATTGTATAACTTGATTAGAGGTTCATATCCAAAATAGATAAAAATCCTACAGCTCAAGAGCAAATAAATAATTTTATTAAAAAATGACTAACGGCATGGACATTTCTTCAAATATAAACAAAAGATCAATAGGCAAATGTATTTGCCTGATCATTAGTGAAATGCAAATTAAATCTACCATGAAATGTCACCTTATTCTTATTGGAATGGCTATTATCAAAAAGATAATAAGCAACAAGTTCTGGCAAGGATGTGGAGAAAATGGAACCCTCATGTGCTGTACATGAGAATGCTAATTGAAGCAATCATTGTGGTAAACAGTACGGAATTTCCTCAAAAAATGAAAATTAAAGCTATCATTTATTACAGCAATTCAATTTGTAGGTATCTTTCTGAAGAATGCAATTTACAAAGATATATGCACTGTCATGTTCATCAAAGATTATTTACAATATACATGGAAATGACAAAGTGTAAGTCTAGGCAAAGGTGATTAGGCACATACACATGATTAATGGACACTACTGGGTCCTTGAAAATGAATAAAATTTTGGCATTTTTGACAATATGACTAGACATTGAGCATATCATGATTAGTGCACTCAGAAAGTGACAGATATAATCTCATTTACATATGTAATCTGGAAAAAAGTAAATAAAATAAACAAAACAGAGAAGGAAAAAAGTTGATATCTATTGGTGGGGTAGAAGTGGAAGTGGGAAAAATCAAGAATTACAAATTTCTAGTCACAAGATAAATAAGTCAAGGATGTGCAATATATAGTAAGGAACTGTAATAATGTTATTACAAATTTGTAAGTTGCTAAGGAAAAATACTAAATAGACTTGTAATGATGATTTTGCGGTATAATCAAATATTGAATATTGAATACAAATGGCTATTAGTTCACTCACTTAACATTCCTTTCCTATATACCTCTTTTATTAATTTAGTAAGACTTCTTTAACAGTATACCACAAATTTAGTAGCTTAAAATAATATATAAGGACCTATAACTGAGACAAAAAAAACATGCATCAATTATACTTCACTTAGATACGTGAATAATAAAGTGTTGGTGAAAGTGAGAAATAACCAAACCATGTACACTGCTGGAGGGAATATAAATTGGTGCAACAGCTATTGAAAACAATAACAGTTTATGCAAAAAAAGTAGGTTTTTTTTCGTAATGTAGTATAATAAAAAAATTCGTATGATCTAACAATCACACTTCTGTGTATATATTCAAAAGGACACTGAAGAGCTATCTACTCTCCTTTGTTCTTTGCACCATTTAGCAAAATAGCCAGGATAAGAAATCCATAAAGAGATAGATGCATCAAGTAAGTGTGACGTACAATATTACAAAATATCATTCAGTCTCAAAAAATAAAGAAATCCTGTCATTTATGAAAACATGAATGAATATAGAAGACATTATACTAAATGAAATGTCAGTCCCCTAAGGATAAATACTATGTATATAAGATCTTTATTTTTATTCTTGTATTTTTTAATTGAGGTAGTATTGGTTGACAGTAATGCATATGATTCATACTTCCTCACATGTATATCACCATACTGCCCAGCCTGCCTGCCTCCAAAATATGTAGGCAAGAGGAAATGGCATACCTGTAAACTTGGAGTGGTAAAAAGGCATTTGATTTAACAGAAAGGAATTTTTATGTTTCAGGCTTTATGGGCTTTTGTTATTTATAACACAAGCAAGCTGCAGATTTTAATGAAACAAGACATTTGTGCATATGATAAACAGATATAACCTTCTTTGCCTTCCTAGAATAAAGTTGTTTGCGTTTACAAATGGTCCCAATTAGGTAAGTACACTTAAAATTTACTCTTTATCAATCTTAATCAGAAAGTGTTCTTTCACTCATTAGGTTGAGTTCTGAATTTTAAATTAAATTCTTTCCCATAACTCATTCTCTTAGCATTCTTTTCATAAATATCTTTTGTGTCAGTTTTTCAATAACACTTTATCAATGCACCACAAACTGGATGACTTTAAACAGTATAAAATAACAAAAATTTATTTTCTCCCTCTTCTGGAATGTAAAAGTCTGATCATTGTTCTAAAAGATTGGTTCCTTCTAGAAGCTCCCCAGAAAAATCTTTTTAGTGCCTCTTTCCTAGTTTCAGGTAGTTGGTTTGACAATACTTGGCATTTCTTGACATAGAGTTTAATTACTCCAATCTTTCCCTTTGTTTTCACATGACCTTTCTCTGCAAAGGTTATCTATCTATCTATCTATCTATCTATCTATCTATCTATCTATCTATCTATCTATCTATCTATCTATCTATCTATCTATCTATCTATCTATCTATCTATCTATCTATCTATCTATCTATCTATCTATCTATCTATCTATCTATCTATCTATTTATTTTGAGACTAGGTCTTGCTATTTTTGCCTGTGGAACCGCAGGCTCTCGTTGCCCGGGGTACCACAGACTCAAGCAATCCCCAGCCTCAGCTTCCCAGGTAGCTGGGATTACAGGCGCGCGCCACCACGCCCAGCTATTTTTTTGGGAACTAGGTCTCGCTACGGGCCCCAGGCGGGACTCGAACCACAATTCCTAGCCCCGGCCGCTTCATAGGCTGAAGCTTACAAGCACGAGCCACCGTGCCCGGTCTGCATGTTATTTTTTGATGTTTTTCTCTCTCTCCCTATAAAGACATTGGTCACTGGATTCAGGGCTCATTGTTATTCACCATAACTTTATATTATCTTATTTATACGTTTCTTATTTCCAAATAAATGCACATTAAGGTACTGGGAGTTATGCCAGGGGGAGGGAGAGGAGGTGCACAATGGAGCCATAACACAGATTGAAATCTTTTACAGTAGCATCTGACATTAGTATTACACATATAGTAATTTAAACTTAAATTTAACAATATAGGAATCTGCAAATTATAGAAGGAGTATTTTTAAGCTTCTAGATCATATATGCCATATATGGAAAACCCAACATTTCTAATAGAAACATTTTATTTTGGCATTTTTTTTGGCTGTTTGCCTTGTCACTCAAAGAGAAACAACCATCTGTCTAATACAGTTTAAAAACTATTTTGGCAAATAAACAATACTATTGACATGGAATATGAGATTTGTTAGGGAAAATTCATTTTAATTTCATTACTGTCTCTAAATATTGACAGAAGTAGCTGCCATTGATTGGTGTCATTTTTTATGTTGCCAAGGGTAACCTTCAAAATATTCTCTTCTCCTAATGAAATAAAGTTAGTGTCATTATAAAGAATAACTCTAGAAGGAAAATACTGAGTTTTTACTTTGTCAGTGGACTGGTTCTAAGTCAATACTTTTCAGTTCTTATTTTTTAAAAAATTATTAGGTTATGTAAATAAAAGTAGAAATCACTGTAATATCCTATCTTATTTAGTGTTCTGTAGTAGACTACTGAAATGAGGTTTCTGTAACTAAGATTCTTCAATAAGAACAAATAGATACAATAAGAGCAATTGGCCGCTCTGTGTAGTGCTTTGCAATCATATAAAGAAAGTTGACTTTATAGAATTTATGATGTGGGCTGTGAGTTGAGAATATATGGTTACAACACATTTAATGAAGTTCTCCTAAAATCCAAAAGCCTGTAAAGCCTAAAACATAAAAATTCCTTTCTGCTAAATCAAATGCTTTTTTACCATTCCAAAGTTATAGGTATGCCATTTCCTCTTAAATCCATGAAAAATTGAAATTCATTTTGTTATTCATAACACAAAAAGCTTCAGATTTTAATGAAACAAGACATTTGTGCATATGATAAACAGATATAACCTTCTTTGCCTTCCTAGAATAAAGTTGTTTGCGTTTACAAATGGTCCCAATTAGGTAAGTACACTTAAAATTTACTCTTTATCAATCTTAATCAGAAAGTGTTCTTTCACTCATTAGGTTGAGTTCTGAATTTTAAGGTCTAAATCATAATGTGTTGCAAACTACATTTTCTAAAACCTTTCCATTTTAATTTCAGAAATAGGGGCATACTTACTTTTTTTAATATTGGAAAGATTGAAATTTCTTTTGGAAATCACACAATTCAGACCTGGAAAGGATCTCTGGGAACACTTAGTTAACAGCTGAGATAGAATGAATCTTCTTTTTGAATTCCATTTTAGTGTTTTTTCTATTGTTGAAAACTACCTCTTCATATGCTCAATGGTTTATTTACAGAGTCAAATCTTCAGAGAAATCCAATTTGATTCATATGACCGCAATAGATATTTTAGATCTCCAATTACACCAAAAAAAAAAAAGACTTAAATGACATCATTTCTAAAGTAATAACTCACTCCATATCCTTTATCAAACCTAATTCAGACTTCTGAACTGACATTTTAAGACATATTCCCTTTATAACTATACCTCTGATCAGTCTTTCATTCTAACTAATCAGCATTCCCCGGGATATTTCCCAGAAAATGAGTATGATGTTTCCAAACTAACTAATTAAATAGAAAGTAATTTTTCTATTTTGATATGTATGTTTGATTGTGTTATGATTACACTAAACAGATTTTAAATAGACTAAAGCTTATAAGTTCAATTCATTACTAATTACACTCAGAAAGCATTCATTTTTGTGTACCACAGAAAAAATAGAGATCATCCTTCAATTATTGACTCATCAGGTTGTAAGACACCCAGGTGATTTTCCATTATATATCAACATTTCTGTTGTTAGTTTCAACTTGCTTTGCTTTCATTACCAAAATGAGAAATTTTAAAGTCATCTGTTAAATTCACAACCACAGCTTTTACCTACTGATTACTCTGAGCAAGATTACCAAGGAAAATTTATTTTGGTACTTGCAGGTGGTACAATTTCATCTAAGGGCTTTGAATGGCATCAAGCGTTTTGTATTAGACAAGCTGATTTGTTTTCTTTTCACTTTTCCTCAAAAACAAAGCATAAGAAGTAGCTTAATGTACTTGTGTTTTTAATTATATGAATTATTTTGGACACATTGGAAAAAATTCCCCACAGTAAATTTTATAGTTCTTTTAGTGTTAACTTTCTCAATGTATAAAAATAATTCCTGTACAACATGCAATATTTAAATAAAGAATATTAAATTTTAGGTATTATTTCTATTACAAATGTAGAGGGAAGCTACAGTAAAGTTCTCCATTTCATCAATATCACCCCAAAATTACCAACACAGAGTTTTCATCTTGAGCAGTTAATAATGAGTCAAGACTAATCACTAAGAATAATTTCTACTCCTTTTCTAGTGACTCTGCTACATTAAACATTGAATTAGCTACTGTAATTCAGAGTACCTGAATAATAGTTTGTTAAAATAAAGTGGTTTGTTTTTCTTTGACATTGAAATCTGGGTACACAGATACAACTCAGCTAGGATCCTGATTCCATTTAACATATTGATCTGAAATCTTCTTTATAACAACAATCTCCTTGTTCAAGAGAATGTTTTGGCTGCTGCTATCATGTCTATGTTTCAGTCAAGAAAGGATGTGAAAACACAAGGGAAGGAAGTCATTCTTTTAAAAGACAGAACTAGAGGTTGAATATATCACTTATGATTTTCTGATGCTGAAATGTAGTTATATGGCTAGCCTAGATACCTGCAAAGGAGTCAGTAGAATGTAGTCTTTGACCAAGTGACCATATGCCATATATATATGTATTAATATAATATAGCATAGCATAATATAACATCATAATATAATGATATATAATATACTTGATCTTATCCAAAAGACCAAGAAGTGATATATAATTTACTATATACACATATATATTCATGCATATATCATATATATGAAAGGGAGAATGAAGAACAATTAGCAGTCTCCACCACTGCATCTTTAAGAGAAATGAAAATTAATAATAAATCAATAATTTCTTTCATTCATATAGCACATTTCCTGATCTAGTTCAATTATGTTTATTTTCTCTTTAGTCAATTCTTAATGCTTGGCCTACAGTAAAACTTGGGAGAGTTACAAATAATAAGAAAATTGCAAGTAATACAAACATAATTAGTATTTTATTTTTATTTGAATGTTCAGCTTCTTTGATGCCTAAACTACTAAGACTGGCAATATTGAATTACCATAAAGTCTCAAATTTGCTAGACTACTTCACCTATAAATATACTCATGTTTGTGTGTGTGTGTGTCAAGAGCCTTTCATGTGCTTTCTTTTATTTTTTTACTAATATTATTTATTTTGTTCTTTAGATCACAATCTCTGTAAATGGTTTTTTGGGATACCTCCCCCATCCTCTGGTGCCCCTTCAATTCTCTCAAATCCCACTCTATGTTGTTTGCTAGTTGTGCTAAATCCATTAGTCTCTTTCTTTCCTGTGGCAGTGTCCTTTCACTGGTACTCATGTTTTCTTTTTTTTTTTTTTTTTTTTTTTTTTTTTTTTTTTTTTTTTTTTTTTTTTTTTTTTTTTTTTTTTTTTTTTTTTTTTTTTTTTTTTTTTTTTTTTTTTTTTTTTTTTTTTTTTTTTTTTTTTTTTTTTTTTTTTTTTTTTTTTTTTTTTTTTTTTTTTTTTTTTTTTTTTTTTTTTTTTTTTTTTTTTTTTTTT
>PVHY01009213.1:0-26996 GCA_004024945.1 Uropsilus gracilis | reverse complement strand
CAACTATCAAGATTTATCTTGAGTGTTAGTTTCTCCATCTTCTCAGGAAATAAAATCCCCAAAACTGTGATTAAACTATTTTTCAATCCATGTACTAGCTTATGTACTGTTTTCTCCTACTGGAAAATAAATTTTAAGGTTAAGGATCTTGCTTTGTCTATATAATTATCTGATGGCACAGAGCCCTGAATAGTATAGGAATGAAATGAAGTCTATTTAATTAAACTAAATATTTTCATTAAAAATAAGTTTCATTCTATTACTAATGTTGTAATTAAATGATACAATTATAAGTATCATTCAGAGAACTCTGAAAAGCATTTTATAGAAAACATCCACAATTTTTAAATTATTCACCACTTTTATAAGGTCAAGATATTACCTAATGAAACAGTTTATATAAAAGGAACATTAATAAGAAACAAAAAAACATGGTTTTCATGTCAGAATCCCTACATATTACCCTTAAAAAGTCAGTTTCCTGTATACAAATGATGCAGGAATACTAGCAATTCACCAATGAAAATAAATTTCAAGTATAGGTTTCTTTTTTAAACATTATAAAATAAATATTAATATGAGTTATAAGTATTTCAAAAAAGGAAGTAGAATTATTATTTGTAGTCTATTATATACCTTAAAATGCAAGAGCATGGATTTACAAATTGTTAGAAATAATGAATTCTTTATTGGACATACATTAAATCTGTCGATTTTAATTGTATTTTGTTTTTTGTAAAATGGCCATTTTGATGATATTGATTATTCTGATACATGAGCAGGCAATGTCTTTCCTTTTTTTTCAATCCCAATAAAAATCTCAATGACGTTCTTCAGAAAAATGGTACAAATATTGCTGAAATTCATATAGAATCACAAAAACTCAAATAGCCATAACTCTCCTGATCAGAGGTATTATACACCCAGTCAAACTATAGTACAAAGCCATAATAATAAAAATAGCATAGTACTGGAATAAAAACAGAAGCACAAACCATTGGAATTGAATTGAAGACAAAGAAATCAAGCTATAGACAGGTGGTCAACAAATTGTGACAAAGTAGCAAAGAATATACACTGAAACAGGCATCTTTAATAAATGGTGCTGGGGAATTTGGATTGCTGCATGCAAAAAAAAAATGAAACTGGACTGAAAAAACATACACCGAAACCAACTCAAAATGGATAAGAAGACTTGGGTATAAGACGTAAAACCCTAAAATACATTAGAAGAAAACACACACAAAATATTCCCTCTGACATGAACTTCAGAAATATCTTTAAAGACTCATTTCCAGAAGCAAGGAAAACAAAAGTGAATATAAACAGCTGAGACTACATCAAACTAAAAAGTTTCTGTACAGCAAAAGAGAAAACAACCAAAATAAAGAGAATTCATATTGAAATTATTTACACATCATATACATAACAAAGAACTGATAACAAATATCTGTGTAAGGAAAGAGCTTACACAACACACAAAAAAACCCAACAATTAAAAATTTTGCAGAATAGAATAGCTAAAAACACATTTCTTTTTTTCTTAATTACACATGTATATATATTTTTACAACTTCTTATACCCCAAGGTTCTCCCACCACTTCGTCACCGGTGAACTGCTATCTTAATCTCTTTTACTCATTCCTCCCCTGCTTTCATCCTCCCTCCACCTCCCTTGATTTAGGCTTTAGTTCTATTTTCAGTTTGTTAGTTTTAACTTTTTCTTCTTTTGGTTGTTTTCTCTATAACCAGCATATAGGTGAGATCATCCAGTATTTCCCTTTTTATTTCTGGCTTATTTCTGCTTGCATGATTCCCTCTAGGTCCATCTGAAATCAGGTAGCAAAACAAAACGAACAAAACAAGGTACTTAAAATTATAAACAAGAGCAGCCGGTCTTTAAAATCTAGTCACTTACCAGGTTTATCCCAGCCAGTTCAAGCAGTAGCAAGACCACACTAACCTTAAGAAAAGACAATAACAGATTTATTCATTAAAAAGACAAACAAAAGTCACTGAGCATACAATGGATTATCTTTGATTATCTTACTAACCAGTTCAGTCTTTCTCAGTCCAAAAACTGCACATGGGTTTCTTAGCCACATGTGCCCACAAAATGGTGACTATCCCACCTTCAAGCTAAATGAAGAAACTAAGATGGCATCATCATTCCTCCTTCAAAAGAGGGAGATTCAGATTCAATAAAGATACCAAGATGGCATCATCAATCTTCCTCCAAAAGGCACAGCTCTGGCATTCTTTCAGCTTCAACTCTAAAGTGGCCCGAAACCAGCAAGACTCACTAAATACAACAGCAGCAACCACTTCCGGTATCTCATCATAAAAAAAGCAACTTGCTGTTTTTCACATTTCCAATTTCCAATTTCTCAATTCCCAAACTTCACAGTATGAAAGTTAAAGCAAGTTTTCAAATAACATGTTTCCAAAGGACACAAGTTTCTCCACGTGCTTCCCTGGGCTTCTGACCAGATCAGGCTGGGGATGAAAGCCCACAGGGAAGCTTTTTCCCCTGGTCTGTTGTTGCACATGGCAGCAGCAGTTCTGAGGCCTCCAGCCACCTTGCTCCCCCTTACCTCTTTCTTGTTCCACTCTTTCTCTGTCCTCCCCCCTTAAATTCCCTCACTCAACTCTTCTTATGAAAAGGCTTGGCTTCCTTTTTCAAGTCTCTGCCCATTGGGGCACAATGGCTGTCATTCTAATGCACCATTATGATGCTGGAGGCCACGCCCCTCAAATTTCACCATAGCACCCCTATCACATCTATGTTACCAATGTATCAAATTTGTCTTAAAAAGACTTCTCTTCAAAAATGCAAATGACCAAGAGGCACATCAAAAAATATTAAACATCACTTATTATCAGGGAAATGCAAATAAAAATGAGATGATACAATGAGATACCATCTCACACACATGAGAATGGTCTATATTTAAAAAAAAATAAACAAAAGAAACCCAGAAATATCATTGTCTGGGATTTTGTGAAAAAATGACCCGACCCTCTTGCATAATTGTTTGGGAGTACAAATTGGTCCAGCCACTATGTAAAGCTGTATGGAGGTTACTGAAAACATTAAAAATGAATCTACCGTATGATCCAACATTTTCTACTCAAAGGAATCTACCCAGATGTCACAAAAACACTAATCTGAAAGGAACCCTTCATTCATGATTGTTGAAGCACTATTTCCAATAACCAAGTTAAGGAAGGAACAGTCTCAATAACCCAAAATTGATGAATTGATCACGAAGATGTGGTATATAAACACAGTGTACTACTACTCAGCTATAAAAAGATATACTCATGCATTTGTGACAATATGATGGAGCTGGAAGGGATTATGTTAAGAAAAATGAGTCAGAAGAAAAATGATAAGTATTGGATGGTTTCACTTATATGGGGAATATAGAGCAATAAAAAATTTTTTTTAAGTAAAAGACAGTAATACTGACAAGCTAGCCAAAGATCTGAGGCAAACAGAGGAGAGAAGCACACAAGAGAATCAGGTGATGGTATATGGGTACAATGGTGGGGTGAAATTTGCAGGGATTATACCAGAGGGCAGAAATCAAACATTACCCCAAAAATTAACAATGATGTAAGAAAATAAATTAATAAAAAATGAACTCAATCAAGCGTAATACAAAAAGAAATGTAAAAAATATATCAAGAAATATATATCCTTGGTGTTATAAATAATACATAGGAAAAATGTTAGGGAAAATTGACATTTCAAAAGAAGCCAAACTATACATCATCTAAAATCAATTCTAACATAAAATATAGATTCTTTGGCAAAGCAGTTTTCAATGGACTATTGAGAAGAAAACCTAAATTTCTAGCTAGGCAAACAAAAAGATAGAACAAAGCTTTAATAAACAGTCTCACAAATGAAAGAGGATAGATCATTGAATAATACAGAAATACAGAAATAAAAAGACATCCAATAAATTCAATATCTTTGAAAAAAGACATAGATTTCTATATCAACATACTCTACTAAGACTAACCCAGGAAAGAATGCATGAAATCAGTAGACCAACAAAAAACATGGACATTGAAATGGTAATGTAAAAATCTCAAAATTCAAAAGCCCAGGACCAGATGGCTTTACAATTGAATTATTTCAAAATTTTAGATAAATTACTAATGCCCACCATATTCAAATTATTTTTATATGTATAAGAAGGGGGAATTTTCCTTAATATATTTTATGATAGCAAAATTATCTACTATTAAAACAAGATAAATGAAGCAATTGAAAGGAAAAAATTTAGATCAATATCATTGATGAATATAGATACAATTTTTTTCAGTGAAATACTAGCAGCATATCTAAATTATTATTAACCATGATCAACTGAGAGTCATCTAAGTGATACAAGGGCAGCTTAAAATATGCAAATTAATTAGTGTAAAACACCATAACATCAAAAATAAAAATCATATGATATTATCAATAGATTCAGAGAAAATATTTGATAATTTTAAAACATTTGATGATTCTGCATCCACTTATGGTAAAAACTCTAAATAAGATGGGAACAGAAAGAACCTATTTCAGTAAAAAGAAAGCCATATATCACAAACCTATGCAATACTCAATGATAAAAAACTAAAAGCTTATACAAGATGATTAAACAGTCACCCTACAGAATGGAGAAAATATTTATATGCTATATAACTAATAATGAATTAATAAACAAAATATAACTTAAAAAATCATACAAATCACCAATAAAAAGATAAATAACCCAACTAACAATGGCATCATATATAAGCAGACAATTCACCAAAGAATGTATCTGGAGGCCCAAAATACATATGAAAATATATTCACCATCAATTCTAATAAGAGAACTGCATAAACAAATTACAATGAAATATCACCTAACACCCATATGAATGTCACATATTAAATAAACTTCCAATTACAGAGCTAAAGACTATCTGGAGAAAAAGCAGCCCTATCATACTATTGACAGGAATGTGATAGGTGAAACCATTATGGATATCAATATAAATTTATTTTAGGTTACTGAAAATGGAAATGCCACGTGACCTGGCTAGGACGTGGCAGCAGTCTGTCTTCTTAACTGGTTGAATGAATCAAAAGATGTGGCACATATATAACATGTAGTATTGTTTTCATAAAAGTGGATGAAATGTAGCTATTTTGAACAAAATGGAGCGAATTTGAGAGAAATGTGTGTACCAAATAAGTCTGAATTATAAAAACAACTATTAGCATTCACATAGCAGACAATTTGAGAACATAAAAAATATTTTCAAAAATGGGGTCTACACCAATAAACATCTTGAGGGTTCTGATGGGAAGGGGTAAGTGGACACAAGGATGGTAAGGAGAAAAAATAAGTAGTTCTACCATATCACCATTAACTCTAATACTAGCACCAAAAATACTAACTTGAAGGAACACAAATCACATTGAAGTCATAGGAACAACCTAAGTGCCCAAGGACAGAGAATTAGAAATAAAAGATGTGGTATATGTACACAGTGGAATACTATTTAGCTTTGAAATAAATAAGAAATCTTGCCACTTATGTAAACATGATTACAGGGGATTTTATTAAGCAAAATTTGAATATTGATGTAATTGCTAAATTCATTGTAGCTTTCACTATGTCCAAAACTGTATCTTCCATCATTATAAAATTCATTATAACCATCCCAGTGCCACCATATCCACCAGCATTGCAGCTGCCATCCAAGTCACATATAGCTTTGGAGTTTTTTTGATGAACAAAGTTGCCACTCTTATACAAACCACCTTATAACCAGTAACAAATTTCCAGAACCACTTCAATCCTTTTGACTGGATGAAGCACTGGCCATCTCTTACTTCTATGGGGCTTTTCTTACTTCACACTTGTGGTCACTCACATTGATGTATTTCTGAATAACAATCTTTCCTGCTGAATCAGGTCATTGAAGTTTACAAAAGCAAAACCTTGTTTCTTGCCACTGCCTTCAGTCAAGATTTCAATCACTTAATTTTCCATAACTGTTCAAAATAATCCTGGGTGATGCTCTTCAGTGGGTTTACTGCTACTAACAAAAATTTTTTTTCACAGTTAAGTGGGTACTAGTTCTTTGAGAATCTTCTCTTGACAGGTTTCTGGTTCCACAGCTATTCCATACACCTTGTATGGCCTTGCATTTGTGGCTGCAACCATCTCCTCCACTATGGCATAAGTGACAATCCCAAAATCTCTGGTTCAGTTGATGTTTGGTACTCTTATTTCCAAAGTCTATGAGCATTTCTCATTGCTCAGCATGTCTTCCCAGACTCTCATTTGTCTTTTCAAAGCTTGAAACTGCAATGAAGACATTCTTCAGCTCTCCAGGCTCCTTAAAAGACTCTGACTTTGACATAATGGCAGTGGGAAGGGAGAATTTTGCAATGTTTATTCAGAGGCATACATGGGTAGGAAGATGAGTTCAAAATTTTAACAAATTTTCATACTTTGAAAAAAAAAAACTAAATGGGAAACAGGACCCAGAAACAAAGGGCACTTTGCCCACACTTTTGCCCAGCTCCCTTGGGGGAACTGGGACACTCATCTCCCTGGAAACTCTGCTCTCAAACACAGCCCCCTTCAGACCCAAGGGTGAGTACTGGGTGGGTCCCTGTTGCATCTCTGACCTGTGTGTGGGACCAGAGTTCGGGGACCCCTTAAATTGTGGGGTTTGGGCAGGTCAGGAGGAGTCAACCCCTCTGGTCTCCAAATCCAGTCAATCCTCACCAGAAACAACTAAATCCCTAATTCAGCAGCAGATGCACATGAAGATAGAGATGAGGAGAAAGAAATAAAGTGCAGAACAAACAAACATTTCAGATCCATGGGGCACAGGACTGTGAGACTAAGTATAGAGATGAACTATCTCAGAAATACAACCAATATCTCCACAGATGTGGATAGAGTTACCAGTTCAGATATGCCTTCAGCATGAGCTTGGCACCCTTCATTTCATAGGGAGCAGAGAGCCACAGAGACAGGTAGTGGCCCCAAAACAAACTGGACCAAGCATCCACCAGTGCCTATCCTGACCATGAAACTTTTTATAGGAATATTGTCTGGGAGAAATGTTCCCAGTGCCAGGACCAGAATCACAAAGCAAAGAAGAAGCGAAATGTGACACAAACTGGGTCAGAGCAAATGACCAGTAAGAAGAAGGAAAGGATCAAAACATGCATGATCTGGCTCCTCGCAACAAAAGATACACCTAGAAAACTAAGCATCAGTCACTGTGTCCTAGGACAACATGTCTACACCTGACAAAAGAACATTGCTCCAAGAAAGAAAAGAAAAAAAAGAATCTAAGGGACTAAAAATTGACCAATAACTTGAAGTGAAAGAAGAAATGGAGTGATCAGAGTGGGGGACATGGGGATGGGAAGGGGAGAGAAAACCCCATGGGAAGGGGAAAAAAAGAAATGTAAACAAATCTTATGAAATAAAATTTTTTAAAAATCAAAATTTTTAAAAAGTTAATGGAAATCCTGAAATTCTATATTTAATAGAAGAAATTATAGGTTATTATCAACTTATCTCAGAATGGGTAACCACTGATAGAGAAACAATAAGTAAACAATTTTGGGTAGTTGTATTTCTCTAGGAATCTGTCCATCTCATCCAGGTTATTGCATTTCCATATAGATGTTCATAGTATTCTTTGATTATCCTTTGGATTTCTTTTGTGTCTGTTGTAATTTCTCCTTTTTTATTTGTGATTCTGTTTGAGTGTTTTCTCTTCTTTTCTTTGTGAGCTTCTCAAGGGGTTTGCCAACTTTATTTATTTTTTTCAAAGAACCAGCTCTTAGCTTTGTTGATCTTTTGGATAGTCTTTATTATTTCTAGGTTATTTATTTCTTCTTTTATCTTTATTATTTCTTGTCTTCTGCTGGGTTTTGGGTTTTCCTGTTGTTCTTTTTCAAACTTTTCAAGTTGGGATATGAATTTTTTTCTTTGGATAGTTTCTTGGTTTTTGATATGGGCCTGTAATGCTATGCTTTTGCTGAGTCTCAGATATTTTTGAATGTTGTATCTTCTTTGTCACTTGTTTCAAAGTAGGTTTTAATTTCTTCTTTAATTTTTCAATTACCCATTCTTTATTTAGTAGCATATTGTTCAGTCTCCATGTATTAGACACTCCTCTTGTTTTCTCTTTATTGTTGATTTCAAGTTTGATACCTTTATGATCTGGGGGAAAAGTTGGTATAATTTTAATTTTTGTGTATTTGTTCAAGGTTCCTTGTGTCCTAATATGTGGTCAGTTTTAGAGAAGGTTCCATGTGCATTTGAAAAGAAGGTCCAATTGCAAGCAGCAAAATTGAAGCAGTCATAAAAACTCTCCCTAAAAGCAAGTGCCCAGGACCAGATGAATTTACAAATGAATTCTACTCGACATTCAAAGAGGAAATAACACCTATACTACTAAAACTCTTCCAAAAAATCGAGAAAGAGGGAAAGCTCCCAAACACATTCTATGAAGCAAACATCACTCTCACACCAAAACCAAATAAGGGCAGCACCAAGAAAGAAAACTATAGACCAATTTCTCTAATGAACACAGACACAAAAGTTTTAAACAAAATCCTAGTAAATCAAATCCAACAATGCATAAAAAACATTATTCACCACTTCCAAGTGGGATTTATTCCAGGGGCACAAAGATGGTTCAACATCCGGAAATCAATTAACACAATTCACAACATCAACAAGAAGAAAAACAAAAAATCACATGAGAATATCAATTGATGTAGAGAAAGCATTCAACAAAGTCCAACACCCATTCATGATAAAAGTCCTTGAAAAATTGGGGATCGAAGGAACATACCTCAACATAAAAAAAGTCATCTATGACAAACTACAGCAACCATCTTCTTAAATGGGAAAAAACTAAAATCATTCCAATTAAGATCCGGAACCAGGCAAGGATGCCCCCTTTCTCCAATACTTTATAACATTGTACTGGAAGTTCTAGCCGGGGCAATAAGGCAAGAGAAATATATAAAAGTGATACAAATAGGGAAATAGTAGCTGAAGATATCATTATATGCAGATGGTATGATTCTTTATGTAGAGAACTCAAAAAAATCTACAGAAAAACTTCTCTAAACAATAAACCAGTTCAGTAAGGTAGCTGATTACAAAATTAACACACAGAAATAAGTTGCCTTCCTAATTGCAAAAAGCCAAACAGAAGAAGAAATTAAAAAAACTATCACATTTACCATTGCACCAAAAGCAATTAAATGCCTGGGAATAAACCTAACAAAACATGTTAAAGAACTATACAAAGAAAACTTTAGGCTGGGCATGGTGGCTCATGCCTGTAAGATTCAGCCTATGAAGCAGCTGGGGCTAGGGATTGCGGTTCAAGTCCCGCTGGGGCCTGTAGCGAGAGCTAGTGCCAAAACCACAGCTGGTTGTGGTGACGCATGCCTGTAATCCCAGCTACCTGGGAAGCAGAGGCTGGGGATTGCTTGAGTCTGTGGTACTAACCAGGCAACAAGAGCCTGCGGTTCCATGGGCAAAAATAACGAGACCTAGTCTCAAAAAAAAAAGAAAACTTTAAAATGCTGCTAAAAGAGATAGAAGATATAAGGAAATGGAATATATTCCTTGCTCATGGATTGGAAGAATTAACATCATCAAGATGGCCATCCTACCAAAAGCAATCTACAGATTCAACGCAATCCCTATAAAAATTCCAATGACATTCTTTAAAGAGATAGAACAGAAATTCATATGGAATAACAAAAGACCTCAGACTTTTGGTCAAAAAAAGAGAGAAAGGAGGCCTAACTATTCCAGACTTCAAGTTATACTACAAAGCCATAATAAATAAAACAACATGGTACTGGTACAACAACAGACAATCAAACCAATGGAACAGAATTGAGAGCCCAGAAATAAAACCACACATATATAATTAACTAATCTTTGACAAAGGAGGAAAATATTTACATTGGAACAAAGATAGCCTCTTCAATAAATTATGTTGGGAAAATTGGACTAAGATCTGCAAAAAAATGGACCAAGACAACATCTTTACACCATGTACAAAAACCAACTCAAAATGGATAAAAGACTTAGATGTCAGATCTGAAACCATACCATACATAGAGGAAAATCTTGGCAAAACCCTCCATGAATTGCAATTCAGAAATCCCTTTTTGGAAAATCTACAGATGGCAAAAAACTGAAGGAAAACATAAACAGATGGGACTACATCAAACTAAAAAGCTTCTCTACAGCAAAAGAGACAACAGAAAAAACTAAAAGAAGCCCAACCAAACGGGAAAAATATTTTGCCTTCCACAAGAGTGATAATGCAGATCCATAAGGAACTTACACTACATAAACAAAACAAGAAACCCAATCAAAAAATGGGGAGAAGAACTAAAAAGACACTTCTCCAAAGAGGAAATACAAATGGTCAACAGGCACATGAAAAATTGCTCAGCGTCACTGGCAATCAGGGAAATGCAAATCAAAACCACAGTTGGATATCATCGTACACCAGTAAGAATGGCCCACATAAAAAAAAAAAAAAAAAAAAAAAAAAAAAAAAAAAAAAAAAAAAAAAACAGGCAACAATAAGTGCTGACGTGGATGTGGAGAGAAAGGAACACCTTACACTGCTGGACGGATTGGAAACTATGCAAAGCAGTATGGAGGAGCCTCAAACTTATGAAAATGGAACTACCGTTTGACCCAGCAATTGCTCTCTGGCAATCTACCCAAAGGAGACCTCAATGTAGGTACAAAATGATACCTGTTCTCAGATGTTTATTGCAGCACTGTTTATAATTCCAAGGACATGGAAACAATCCAAATTTCCCAAAACAGATAAATGGATGAAGAACATGTGGTACATATACACAATGGATATTACTCATCAATTAAAAATGATAAATTTTATGAATTTATCTAAACATGGATGTCCCTAGAAGAAATCATACTAGCAAAAATGAGTCAAATAGAAAAAGACAGAAACCAAATGGTTTCACTAATATATGGACAACCAAATGAAAGTATACAAAAGGAGGGTGGGGACTAGCTGGAGTGGTCAAGGAGGAGAGGTGGTGGGTAACCCCTGGAGATTAAAATGATGTGAAATATATGTATGTATATAAATTATTTAGTAAAAAAGAAAAAAAGAAGTAAACAAAAAGGAAATGATCTATAGATTGACAATTGAATTTAAAAGTTCTATACATTACGAAGTATCTCAAACATTTTTGGGGGGAAGGTGAAATTATCACAATGTATTTTAAACTGTCAAATCTATAAGATTTTTAAAAGTGTATTCAATCCTAGGGAGGGCAAACTGTGATAGATTCACACATGCTCTGTCACAACCTTAAATGGATACATAACTTTAGTGAATAATTCCAAATTTTAGAATCTAATCACTGATGAGATCAAGAATTTATGCATATGATCTAACAAGAGATATTTTATGAGAGCTAATCATTGAAAGTAACATAAGTGACAAGGTTGGCATGTTACTTTCAAATGCATTCAACTCTATTATAGGATACTCTTAAGGTATTAGGCAAATGCTTAGTGGAAAAAATAAACAGCACTATACAAAATAGTTTAAATTTTGATATACAACAATACAAAGAGTGATAAACAGTCACATTAATGTATTGTAATATAATTACTCATCTCCAGGCATTACACTTAGAGAAATACAATTTCTCTAATTATACATATTATATATAGAAACGCAATTTGTATTTTCTACTTTTTATGGTAAGACATATATATAACTAGAAGAAAATGTTAAAAAATATAAAGAAAATGATTGAAAATGTTAAAAATATAAAGAAAATTTTAAAAAATATAAAGGAGACTATTTATATCATGGAGAAAATCCTAATAACATCACAATGAAAAAGTGTATGTTGAAAAAGTGTTTGTGTGTGTGTGTGTGTGTGTGTGTGTGTGTGTGTAGAGAGAGAGAGAGAGAGTGAGGCCATGGGGAGGGTAATGGACATAAAAAACTGAGGAGGATGAGGGAAGAAATTTACAGAGAAATGACTGAAAATCGATGCAATAAGTTAGCAACATCTACTTCTGGTTGATAACATTATGTATCAATTAAAAATATCCTTTCATTATTCAATTAGCATGTATTAGTAGTTTTATAGGTGCTGTAATAATATGACAGAGAGAATCCGAAAATGACCATTGGGGTAAAAGGGATTTGCTTTCAAGGTACTTATAGTCTATTGCTAAGACTCAGTAAGATAAGTGAATATATAAAGGAGTAGGGTCTTGATTTAGGAGACTATGAATGATGAATAGTGAGGTAAGGCTCTCTTATCCTCTTGGTCTTTGAGGTTTTGATTTTCCTGACCCTTACCTAGTATCAAAATATAATACATACACACAGAGAGTGATCTATGTGTGTGTGCATATATCCTTTGTTTTCTGCCCAGTTCCAAGTTTAAAGGGCAAATAGTAAAGGATGACCATATATCATAGAATGCTTTGACACTAAACATTAAAGGGAAAATAAAATAATCAGTTGTCATAACCAGACAAAGGAAAGGAAAGGGGAAGCTTTGACATAAACAAGAAGAGTGGTGTATATTTCTGTCTTAAATAAATGTTTTTTACATCAACACCCCTAAATCTCAGATCAGTATATTCAGATAAGATATATAAATATAATTAATGTATAATAATATATGTATCTTATTGTGAATCACAATATCTCACAATTCCATTTAAAATGAATTTTTGTTCTGGTCTCCCTCTTGAGAGAAATTTTAATTTTCAGAATAGGTTTTTTTTTTAGTACAAATCTATATAGTACTGATTGACATCATCTAAAAAATGCTGTGAATTTTCAAAAGTTGATTTAAAACACTTGTGAATAGTTCTCAAAACACTGCTAGAAGTTACATTGAGAAGACAGAATTAATAGTGGTAAAAAGATTAATAATCTATAATTTTAATGTATCACAAACATATTTAAAAGAAAAAAGTGCAAGTCAAAGAAGGAGATAAAGATGCAGAGAGAGAGAGAGATCAAGTCAATGACTTTACAGATACAGATTTATTTTTTGTTAATTCTTTCTGAACCATCTCTGCTGACTTTTTGTAGCTTTGTTTCTTTATGATATCAAAAAATACTTAGGCAATATTCCAGTAGGTAGCAAAAATCATAGAAACAATTGGTATGATATATAAATGATTTTCTTGAACCTACTTAAATATATTTATATATGCACAATAAGGAAGATGTATATCGTTAAATCTAAGAATTGAAACTGCTATTATCAAAATTCTTCCACAATTAATTATAAACAGTATAAGTTGATAAAGGATCAGCTTCCTTAACCTAACCATCAAAAACCTTGGGAACTTCTGCTAAATTTTAGTTGGCAATATTTTAATAAAACATCACTTAATCATTGAATTAAATTGCTTCAATGTTATTTTCCATACTTAATTTATCTTTAGAATATACCATGCAACTTATGGTATTTATCATCTTTCCATAAGTGCATATATATTATGTGATCATATAATGTACATTCATAATCTCACATAGTCTCTTAGGACAGTTTAACTTGTTATTTACTTTCACTTAGTTTGAAACAGCTCATTTTAATTAGATTTATAAGACATAAAATACCACATAGTAATTCACATCTCAATGAGACACTTTTTGCTATCAAAAACAATCAGAAAAATATGCAATTTCTCTGAAAGTTAAATCATTTATTCATTATTAGTATTTTCAAGATCATGATTAATTGTCATTTAAGTTTCTTCTGGGTAAAATAAAGATATTTATTTACATTTTGGAAGGCAGCTATGCTCGCCACTATACAACCAATGCTGCGCTATTTATTTACATTTTGGATAGTGCTTCACAAATTTGAATGATATCTATTGTCTCATTTATGCATTATTTATGTTTATTAACAGTTATGTGACTTGAACAAGGATTGTTACCCCTACTATAGGAAGAAATTGAAGTTCAGAAAAAATAAACAACTTTTCCTGATCAATTGCCTAATAAGTGAATAGAAATGGTAGTAGAACTCAAATGTTCTAACACAACACCAAGGCTCAAGGCTTTTTCCAATAATACTATGTATTCAAGGCAAAAAAATGAATGCCCCATTACAGGTTACTTTGTCTAATAATTTAATTCCATCAACCAATTTTTGAACTTTATAAGTTGGATGCAAGGAATGCTAGCCTGTATTTACCATAACTTAGAAGAAATAGATTTTAGAAACTGTGTTGTAAATTTTCAAATTATACTGAGTGACAGAAAAGTTCAGAATATTGTTAAATTAACTGGCCTCTGACCTACACAAATCATTTCCTTATTTCAAAACATGGTGTTTATGTCATTATCTTATCATTATGAAATTTATCAGAGCTATTTTTCTAAAACGCTCAAGCAAAAAAAAAAAAAAAACCTAAATGGTACTCTAATATTTGAAGCTCTAACTCAATTGGTTTATTCATTGGATTGTCACATTTGTCAGGTACAAATACAAGCTATCTAGTTAAATTTTAATTTCATATAAACAAAGGCTTTTTAACAATATATGTCATAAATATTTCATGGGCCATACTTACTCATGCAATTCAAATTTTACTGTGTATCCATATTTTATCTAACAGCCATACTGCATGAAGTCATTTCTATTTAACATAGACTAGATTTAGTAAACGTCTTTCCTCTATTGAGTGTTTGCGGAACCATGACCATCAGAGAAGCCATTATTCAGTCAAGGTGTGTTATAATTGGAGTTTTAGCAGTGTTATTCCCAATCCTAGCACTCTACTAGTCTCTAATTATCAAGTATGCTAGAGGAAAGGTACAAAATTACTCAATGACTTAGAGCAAACAAATTTGAGTCCCATTTCACACGTGAGTTTATCCAATTGATCGATTGTGGCTTTGCCTAAGAGATTTAATTTCTCCAAGATTCAGTTCCTTCTTAATAAGATAAATTAATAAGAATAAATTATCTACCCCTAATAAGACAAATTAATAAGAATAAATTATCTACCCCATAGCTAATGTTCTAATGATTATATGGGACTGTGAGTATAAATTGGTTATATGTTTCTCTTATTAAACATCCAAAATGTTAAAGAACAACCAATACAGTTTCATGGTGACAGATTGCTGGTTTACCTTTATCTTCCATGATAGATATTAATATGTAAATTAATATTATAATATCTCTCTATTGGTAAGTAGGGTCAGAATGTAAATGAATGAGTCATTATTCTAAAAACCAGAAAACAGAAATATCCCACTTAGCATTGTAGAAATAAATTATATCTGTCTACCACAATACTTTGTCACATGGTTTGATTATTTAAATGTCTAAGGTTATAAAGTGGAAACATTTATTACTAATATTTAAGTAGAATATTTATATTAGTAGTTATATAATTATATGATTTATAAAATTATATAATTTTATATTGATAAAATAGCTATTTATATTAGTAATGATATTTTTTTAACTGATATAGCTCATATAACTATACTGGGGAAATTCCTTGATTATTAAATTTGCAGTCATTTGAAACAAATCTACTTAAAGAACAAAGGGAGATAAACAGTTGGTTCTAAAAACTGAAATTTCAGTAATCCTAAGAGTGAAAAATAGATGCAGAGGAAAACAGTTTCGGAGTGTAGAAGAATATCAAGAAAAACTTGATTGGGAAAAACAGAGACCATATATTCAGGTTTTCAAGTAGAACAAATTCATAGCTGGAACAAATTTCCTTATAGAATGAACAGGGCTAAACTCAGTGGAAGTTTTGCAAATTCACTTGGTGAAAAACTCTTTCTATTGCAAGAATCTCAAGGCCTTTAATCAACATGTTGAATCTGGGGGCTTCAAAGATACCTTGTTCCACTTGTTTTGGGAAGGACAAGGGCTGAAAATGATTGGGGAGTCAGTAGGTGCCTTAAATTTGCAGTCTACAATTCTACTCAAGTGTTAACTATAAAAAAAAATGATGAACCACAAAGACTTAGCATTTCCACTAAAGATTATCACAGCTGTCCCAATGTTCTTCTTACTCTAGATGATTATAAAAAGAGGCTGAAATGTCTTAAACAGAAATATAATTATTTTTTAGAACATTTGCCCTGTAATTTGCATTTAAAATTAGTTTATTTAAATATATTTGTTATGACTTTCAAATGATGAAGACAAAGTAGATGTTACAAGCACTTAGTACTGGACTCCACTCTTCCCACCTGCCCCCCCAGATATTGTTTCTTTGTTGAAGCTATAAAGGGGCACTAAACAAGTGGTTCCCTATTTTAAGTGTCAGCAGCCTCAGACCTAGATGTCATTAGATACAAATCGATGAATTCTAGAAGTTTTGATGACAAAATGTATGTATTCAACCAGGCTCCAAGGAATTCCAGTGATTACACCCAGGCATAATTAGGAGTACCTTAGAGATGACATTAGACATTTTCCCATGGTTTACTAACATCCTAGGACTGGTTTCTACCACAATACAGATCTGTGTTCTGCAGAGGAAGAGCTAAGGCTCCATTCCTTAATTACTACAATGCAGGGAGGAACAGAACTACCTCTTCAGCCCATGTACTATCCCAGTAGAATTCTGAACATTCAAGTCAAGCTGAGTCATTCTATAGGAAACTTCCCTCAACCCAATATCTACCAGGTTTCAGCCCTTGCTTATGACCATGCTCTGTTGCATCTCAATTCTGTATTAGAATCTGCAGCAAATGAGAACAAGGAACTAGAATGATTACTAGCAACCTGAAAACTATGTGTGAACTATACCAAAATGGGCCTTCCTGGTGCAA
This sequence comes from Uropsilus gracilis, assembly GCA_004024945.1. NCBI lineage: Eukaryota > Metazoa > Chordata > Mammalia > Eulipotyphla > Talpidae > Uropsilus > Uropsilus gracilis. Next base: position 10,090 of record PVHY01009213.1, on the reverse strand, counting down.
GGCTGGGACAGAGACTGGCAGGGTAGACCTTGTTTCTCCTCCGGTGTTGTTTACCACATACAACCTCAGGTGGGAGCTTTCTTCTCTCCCCTCAACATAGCCTACCTAGCTCTCACCCAGATCCCCTTGTGTGTATGTATGCTTCTTGGAAGAAGTAGAAGAGACTACTTGAAGTCAATGATAGCTGAGAATGAAGGTACAAACTAATACCTCTTGACCTGTGTTCTATACCTTCATGCAAGTAGAATTGACTGCGTATTACACAGCCAGGAGGAGTCATTCTGAGCTTGGGAGGCATGACATCTTCCTCAGCATCTGTGGAGAGTAGAATTTCAAAAGATAGAAACTTGATTACATGATCCATGACAGTTTCTCTATAATATACTGGCACAGGGGAGAAGCAAAATCATCTCTGGAATATATAATGGAAGAAAGGCAGGAGTATTAAACAGCACATACTAAGGCTCTCTCTCACTCTCTCAAGACTAAGGAAATAATATAAGTAGTGTAAGAAGGGTGCAGAGAGCAGGGGATCCTGGCAGAAACTTCAAGAAAAAAACTGCAACTGGTGGCTACTTAGTGGCCTGGCTTCCTTGCTTGAGGTCATCAGTATGTTAACTGTTTATGATCAGGCTATCCTGGGGCCCATGAAAGGAAAGGGAGAAGAATTCTTTTTGCTTCATCCATGTCAATGTGTAGGTGTGTGGTTCCCTCCAAAAGTCCAATAGGAGGACTCTGGGATCCTGTACTGATGCCTTGATTTTGCAAAGAAAAGTGACAGTCTCTCAGTCAGTCATCAAACAGCCAATGAGCATAGGTCAGTGTGCTATATATTATGTACTACAATTCCACTTTGCGTCCCATAGCCTGTCAAAAAACTGCCATGCATGCCAAGGATGACAGACTGATGGGAACTGATAATGGGTGTTCCAAAGGACAATGTTTCCATTTCTAATGTTGAAAGTACTACCAACCATATTTTCAACAACAAATTCATGTTTTGGGGGCCTTCTGTGCCAGTTCACTAATGAGTCATTCAATGACTGTTTAATTCATTTTTTCCACATTTTTTTATGATGAGAACTCCCAAATCCCTTGGGGTGGCCATGACAACACTGATGTCATCATAATCCCTATATACCACCTCTTCATCTGAATTGCTAATCACTATATTTACAACAGGCTGCTTGCACTAGGCATACACTGAAGTTTTCACAAATACCAACAATGAGAGTTCTTTGAAGTTATGCTTCTTCAGGAAACCATCTTTGTGCTGAGACTTCATTTTCTGGATGTTACTCATGTCAATTTCATTGAATGTAGTTAGCATTGAATGTGTATTCTGGGCCTCTTTCAGAAACTGAGCAATATGCTGCCACATTCTGTTCATTTTCTCTTGGTGTTCTGAAGGCAAGCCTATGCCAACTCTCAGCTCAGCTACCAGAGGAGCAATAGTAAATTTTACTGCAGACACCAGTTTGTTAGCAGGAGGGTGTGAGGTTAAGACACTGGTGGCCTCTGAATGAAAATGGATACTGCAGGGTGTGGAGGAAATGCTGATGCTTGTGGTTTCTGCTTTTGGTTGGTGCAGCACCGGTTTTCCTGAGTGAGAAAAGAGGACTGACTGCCTCCTTATGCTTTTCCTGTGTCAGGTACCCTGAGAGCTTCAATCACACCAGTTGTGAGTGATGGGAACCTGCACAAAAATCTTGTCATTTTCAAACTCACGAACTGCTTCATTTTCTGTAGCTATCTCCAACACTTTTCTCCCAACTGGCATTCCCCACTGTAAATTTTTCAGATGCTGGGGTTTTGACCAAAACTATATTATCCTTAAAAACAGCTGTAGCTTGAAGAAACCGACAGTGACAACTTCTATTGTTAATGACAATCTTCCTGCTGTCAGGGTAACCTGGTTCCTGACATAAAGAGATCCCAGAAACATCTCCTTAGAAGATAATTCCATTCTGAAAAGTGGAGAGCAAGTGGCAGAATGCCCTGGACACCAGCAGGACTGGGGCAGCAACGTCACAGCTGTGGCTGCAGTAGCAGTGCCAGTGCTATAAAGGGCTATAATACTTTTTATAGCCTCCACATCATAGACACCTCCACATTATAGACACCTCCACATCATAGACAATTGTCATTTATGACCTTTCCACTCTCATTGAAAACTTTGTTTATTACAAGTTTCCTACGTTAGATATATTCTCTCCATGCAGTTTTCTTAAAAGTTTAGGATCTCCAATACCATCCTCATGCTCTTTATGAACTGACTTTTATTACACTGAGAAAATTGAATAATCAGATAATAACTTCCATCTTCTAACCACCACCTATACTTACCTACCTGTATTTCTACTCATATCTTCTATTTCTTTTCTGTTTCTCTAACTGGACTACTCATACCCTTGTCCATATGCCCCTCCTTTTTGATAATACCCTGTCTACTCTTCACCTTTCAGGGACCTTGTTCTACATATCCTCCCCCTTTTCATTAGCAAATACCCTTATTTACTGAATAATTCCCATTAGGACACAAACTGTTATTTCTATCATTACACACACACATTCACACAAATCTATTAACCCAATTTCCATTCTAGCAACTGTGCACATCTCTCATTTCCTTTTTAGAAAAAAATGAATGAGCAGTGCAAGCTCTTATCCTTGTCCCATACCTCTTTATCATACTCCAGTTGGGTTTTCATACTTAGCTGTCCTCAGAAATTATCCTCTCATAGTAGCTAGTAATGTCATATAAGGCAGCATTTTCTTTGTTCTCTTATTATTTGTCGTAGCAGCACCATTTGTCAGAGTTCATTATTCTCTCCTTAAGATACTGTCACTCTACTTTCAGACCTGTAGACTCAGGCCTGTAGACTCCTCCTATCTTTCTGACTGCTTCTTCTTTAATATTTTTTGCTAGTTTTTCCTACATTTGGCTTAAATGCATTGGGTTTTCCTAGTGCTCAGTCTTCTTTCTTACTTATTTTGGTATACTCATTGATCACATACACTATCAAAGCTTCAGTTATAATTTATAGCCTCATGAGTTCAAAATTTTCTCTCTGACTGAAGACCTTTTCTATGAATTTTAGATAGTTATAGATAATTATTTCTTGGACATCTTCACTTCAATATCTAGTATTTAGAGAAGTTTCACATGTCTGAACTCAGTTTCCACCCTTCTCTTTGTAAAGTTTTTTTCTTTCTGAGGTCTTGTTCATGTGAGATTAATTTCTGTTACCTTTGCCAAGAAAAACTTACTCTTGCCCATCATTCTCAATATTGTCTCATACTTCACCTCTGTTTCATCAGTAAATCATGTTATCCTTAAACTTCAAAATTTATAAAGAATTTGAACATTTCTCCTATCTTACTGCCACTAGAATGCTGGTACAAATCAACATCATCATTTTTTCTGAATGAATAACGTAACATTTTAATTGATTAGTTTGCTTCCAAAAGACTATTCCAAGAATAGTCTTTTCTCCACAAAGCAGTATTAGTGATATTATTAAAACCTGTAAGATGTCACTCTTCTCAAAAACTACAAAGTTCTCAAAAGTCATAAAGTTCTTACTGTTACAAATAAAATTACATAAGTTTTACATTCTTTCCTCTGACAATATCTGCTCTTCCTACACATTCTTAATTCTCTCCAAGCTGTGCTTCTATACTTTTTCTTGGCTATATCTGGTGTGTTCTTAACGCAAGAGTCTTTATAGTTATAATTACTTCTATCTGGAATGCTTTTTCTCCAAATAGCAACATGACTCACTCCCTCATTTCAATGAAATGCACATATATCTCTGGGTCAGTGAAGACTTAGTTGGCCACAAGATCCAAAACGAAAAATCTACCCAACTGTTTCACATACTTTTTCTTTGTCTTCTCATCATTTATTGTATTTAAAATTTAGCACTTTATTTATTTACATTGCTTAGTATAGATCACTCTTAGTAGAATGTAAACTCCATATATATCAATGCATTTGTTTGCCTTTTGCTTTCTTGAATCTGGAACAGTGCCTAGTACACTTGTGGATCTAATTCATTCAACAAGATAATGTTATATATTATTTTATTAATATTTATCTCCTTTCCATTATTCTTTAGCTTTTTTCATAAATGCCATTTATTGTGATCATAAAACTTGGTTCATAGAACTGGTGGTTTTATGTTTTATATCTATTTACATTTCTCTTTTATTTCATTTTGCTATAGTGGATTGTATTCCAGAATTATATACTTCAAGCTTCTGGTTCACTGATAAACTGATTCACCCTTACTTTATTATTTAGCGTCTTTTTCGATTGAAAAAAATGACTTTTTAAAAATTTAAAACTTTCATTTGCAGTGTTATTTGCTTTTCTTTTTAAAAAGTACAGATGAACATAGGTACATAGTTTTAGAAGCTCTACCTCTGATTACAGAATGATTCATATGCAAAATATTTTATACTGAACTCCAAAATTAATATTTAAAGATGAGTCTTGTTTTAACAATAATGCACTTGTCCTAAGTGAAGCTTAAGAAACAGTGGTCAAGAGATGGAAATAATACCTTTACAAAAAGATATTCAAGAGCCATTTTAACTTTTCTCCAACACAAAAAGGAGCTTTTGCAGATAAAAGATTTTAGTTGATGTCATTTTCTCTAAAAAGAAATAAAATATAAAAGAAATTTGTATCTTTAAAAAAATTGAACCATGCTCCAATCATGGGGCTTATATAAACCTAAGATGAAAAATGTAAAGGGTAAGGGTCAGCCCACGATTTGTTCTTTTTAAACAAAGAATTCTAATCTTAAAATTACCAGGTTCCAGAAAGAAAGTTCCATTATATAAGCTGGAAGGAAAATCAAAAGCATCACATCCATGACAGCATAGGTCAAGATAAGAAAAAGTCTCACACCTTTAAACAAAAATTCAAAACTGGTAAGAAAAACTTTGGTTTAAAATCTAGAACTAATCTGACAATTGACATGAATAGGGAGGAGGAAAAATTTCTTGTCACAGGGATATTTTATTAAATATTTTTAATCCCCCAAGAAACAACCAGCTCCATGCCCAGCAAGTCCCAGAAGCTATCAGGGTGCATCCTGAACAATGCAGCTAAGGGGTTTTGGGGGCTTTAGTAAGTGTGCAATGCCACTCACCACAGAAATGCCTGGCTCCATGCCCAGCAGATTCCAGCAGCTATTGGAATGCATGCTGATCAGTGGAACTGAGGAGTCTTGGAGGCTCAGGTGAGCATACCAACATGGGTCTCCCCAGAAATGCCTGGTGTGCTGGTGTAGCTAACAAAGCACTGACACAGACAAAGGAACCAAGAACAGCCACAGGACAGAAATGAGAACTTGGAAAAAGCATTATAAACAAAAGAAACCTAAGGAAGAAAGGGAAAGAAAAAATAAAATAGCCACACCTGCCCCTTATCCTGTCTGACTCCAAAGAGTTGATACTGTCTCAACAGTCAACCCAAAACAAGGAACCAAAATAAATAAAATACAATAAAATAAAAGGAATGTAGATTAACAACTCAATTTTACTACCAACCAAAAATATTGCCAGGAAAACACTTGCAAAAAAACACACAAGAGCAAGTTAGACACAGTCAGCCTAAGGGAGAGAATCCTCAAGACAGAAAAAGGCAGATTCTACAGTGGAAGTCACCCCTGCCCATCACCCTGTCCTATGGCAAAGGAACTGGTTCCCCAAAATGCCAACAAAAGCAATGAAGGTAGTCACTGCAACAGCATAGGTGCAAAGACAAAATTAACCACAAACTGATAGAGGACTCCAATCAACATGCCAATCAATACTAGAGCCATAGTTGTTCAATACTTACAGCAAGCACAAAAGCAAAACACAGGAAGGAAGAAAAATGCAAATACTCAAGCAAACCCTATGGGAAACAATACATCACCAAAAGAAAGACAACCTCTATAAAGCAACAAGGATGACATATATATATATATATATATATATATATATATATATATATAAATCTATCAGACAAAGAACTCAAACTCAGCATAGCAAAAACACTCAGAGAACTAAGGGGAAGAGTATAAAAACACACACAAAAAAGGAGGCAGCTGACAGAAGGATACAACAAGTTAAGAGAAGTAGAAAAATATAAAAAAGAAAGCATCAATAAGAATAACATATTTTTTAGAACAAGGTTGAATCTTTAAAAAAGAGACAAAAAGAAAACCAATGTATAAAATGAACAAAAGAGGAACTCTAAAATGCAGGGGAAAGCCATGAAAGCAAAGTAGGCATATAGAAGAATAAATCAGCATCCTCAAATATCCTGAAATAGAGAAGACAAAGAAAATAAGAGAGAGAAATACAAAGTAAGAAGACAGAAAAAACTCAGAGTTCTATCAAATTCCTTAAAGAAAAGAAACATAAGAATAATTGGAATTCCAGAAGAAGATAGAGACATAGGAACTGAAGGCTATTTAAGGAAATAATGGAGGAGAACTTCCTGAACCTGAAAAAATAAATGAAAATAGACAAACAGGAAGCCAAAAGGACACCAAACTACATCAATGAAAGTAAAACTATGCAAGCACATTATCACAAAACTTCCAAAAGTTCAAGATAAGTAAAGAACAATGAAACTGATGAGAAAAAGGAAACATAACATATAAAAGGAAATCTATTAGACTGACTTCAGATTTATTGGAATAGACACTCTAGGCAAGGAGAGCCTGGAGTCACATTTTCAAAAAGCCTTAATACAGAAAATGCCAGCCAAGAATACTCTACCCTGCAAAGCTCTCCTTCCTCTATGAAGGAAAACTTAAAAACTTTTCAGATAAGCAAAATCTCCAGAAATTCACAACCACTAAGCCCCTACTCCAAGAAATCTTGCAAGAAGTCTTAAAGGCAAAATCAATAGAAGAATAAAAAGAACAAAACAAGGAGGCAAATCAGAACCTTGGAATAAGCACCAAAAATACAACTTCATAATCTCAAGTTTCAATAGTTACCCTAAATGTTAATGGTCTAATGTTAATGGTCTAACCTCATTAATCAAAAGACACAGAGTAGCATACTAGATCAAGAAACAGAACCCAGCCTTCTTCTGCCTCCAGGAAACACATCTGAACTCTCAGGATAAGCACAGACTGAAAGTAAAGGTCTGGAAAACTATTCTTCAAGCAAATGGTCCCAAAAAGAAGGCAGGGGTAGCTGCTCTTATAAAAGATAAAGCAGACTTCAAACTAAAAAAAATGCAAAAAAGGACAAGGAAGGTCAATACCTAATGATAAAGGGATTAATTCACCAGAAAGATATTATAACCATTAATATATATTCACCAAATGGAGGGGCACCAAAATTCATAATCATAAGACAACTACTAGCAGAGCTGAAAACAAACATTGGTGAAAATACATACATGGTAGGAGACTTTAACACTCAACTCTCCCAAAGAAAAGGTAGCAAAACAAAAATTACACAAAGACACAAAAGTTTCAGAGGAAAATCTAGACCAAATGGATCTAATAGACACCTACAGGGCATTGAACCCCTAAAGAAAAGAATACACTTTTTTTTTCAAATACACATGGATCATTCTCTAAAATTGAACATATACTAGGCCATAAGGCAAACATAATTAAATATACAAATATTAAAATAATTCCAATGATTTTCTCTGATCATAATGGAATCAAACTAGAAATCAAAAATGAAAAGAACATACGGAGACTGTATACCATATGGAGACTGAATAACAGAAACAGACTTCTGGAGGACCAAAAGATAAATGAGAAAATCAAAGAAGAAATAGAAATTTAAATAGAAATAAATGGTAAAGATAACACAACATTCCAAAATGTATGGGAATTAGCAAAAGCAATGCTTAGAGGCAAATTCATAGCAAGGCATGCCCATATCAAAAAGCTAGAAACAAACCAAACGAATAATGTAATTGCCCAACTTGAGGAACTAGAAAAAAGTAACAAAACAATTCAAAACCAAGCAGAAGATAGGAAATGATTAAAATAAAAGCAGAAATAAATGAAATAGAAACCAAAAGACCATCCAAAATGTAAACAGAACAAAAGGTGTTTCACTGAAAGAATACATAAAATTGATAAACCCCCTAGCAAGGCTCACAAGAAGAGAGAAATCTCAAAGAAATAAGATCATAAATGAAAAAGGAGAAATTACAGTAGACACAGCAGAATTTCAAAAAAATAAAGATTGCAGTGAACATCTATATGCAAACAAATATAATAACCTGTATGAGATAGACAAATTCTTAGAATGATACAACCACACAGAATTGAACAAAGATGAAACAGAATGCTTAAGCAAACCAACCACAAAAAACAAAATTGAAGCAGTCATCAGAACTCTCCCTAAAAACAGGAGCCCAGGACCAGATGGGTTCACAAAAGAATTGTACCAAACATTCAAGGATGAACTAATGCCAGTACTAATAAAACTCTTGCAAAAATTTGAGAAAGAAGGAAAACTACCTAATACAGTCTATGAAGCAAACATTACATTAATACCAAAACCAAACAAAGGTAATACAAAGAAAGCAAACTATAGGCCAATCTCCCTAATGAACACAGATGCAAACATTAAATAAAATCCTGGCAAATCAAATCCAATAATACATAAAAAGGATTATTCACCATGACTAAGTGGGATTCATCCCAGGGACATGGGGATGGTTCAACATCTGAAAATCCAGTCAACACAATTCATCACATATACAAGGAGAATACCAAAAACCATATGATCTTATCAATAGCTGCAGTAAAAAGCATACACCAAAGCACAACATCAATTTATGATTAAAGCTCTTGAAAAAAATGGAATAAAGGAACTTATATAAACGTAATAAAAGCCATCTATGACAAACCCACAGGAAATAATCTTTTTTTTTTTTTTTTTGCCTCCAGGGGTGCACTTTATTTCTTTCTTTGTCTTTTTTTTAATATTATTCATTTTGTTCTTTAGATGACAACTTCTGTAAGCAGTTTTTGGGACACTCCCCCTCCCTCCTCCCTCTCATGTCTCTTCCATTCTCTCAACCCCACTTTTTGTTGTTTGTTGTGCTAAGTCCACTAGTCTCTTTCCTTCCTTTGGCAGTGTCTTTTATATGGAAATAATACCCTTAATGGGGAAAAACTGAAATCATTTCAATTATGATCTAGAACCAGGCCAGGATGCCAACTCTCACTACTATTTTTCAACATAGTGGTATCATAGCTGAATGTCATAGCTAGGGCAATAAGACAAGAGAAAGGCATAAACGGAATAAAAGTAAGGAGGAAAGAAATAAAGCTATAATTATATACAGATGATATGATACTTTTTGTAGAGAACCCAAAGAGTCCACAGAAAATATAATTGAAATAATAAACCAGTAAAGTAAGGTAGTCAGATACAAAATCAACACACAAAAATCTGTGACCTTTCTATATACAAAAGATCAGTCAGAAGAAATTAAAAAAAAAAAACTCCATTTAACATCACACCAACAAAAATTTAATACCTGGTAATAAACCCAATGAAAGAAGAAAAAGACCTATACAAAAAAAAAAAAAAAAGCTATGAAACATTCTCAAAAGTAATAGAGACTTTAAAAAAATGAAAAGATATTCCCTGCTCCCTCCTTATGGATTGGAAGAATCAATATTATCAAAATGGCCATTCTATCAAAAGCAATCTATAGATTCAATGCAATTCCAATAAAAATTCCAATGACACTCTTTAAAGAGATAGAATAAAAACTAATGAAATTCATATGGAATAACAAAAATCCAAAACCCTCCTGACCAGTGGAAGAGAGAATGTAGGTATTACAATCCCAAACATCAAATTATACTACAAAGCGATAATAATTTAAAAAAAAAAACATGTTATTGGAAAAAAACAGACAATCAGACCAATGAAACAGAATTGAGTGCCCAGAAATAAAGCCACACATCTACAGTCAACTAATCTTTGACAAGGGGGCAAAAAACATACATTAGAAAATGTATAGCCTCTTCATTAAATGGTGCTGGGGAAACTGGACAATAACATGCAAAAGAAAGAAAGAAAGAAAGAA